>RJWM01009171.1:6028-69324 GCA_004363535.1 Dasyprocta punctata
AAAAAAAAAAAAAAAAAGTTGAAGAAACAACAAAATACCTACCTATGGAACATAACTGAAAAGCTGTTGTAAACCAATACAATTTTGTGTCAGAAATGATTTAAATATATTAATGTATAAGTATTGAAAGGCCGTGGAGTGTAGGAGTAATCAAGAACAGAATTCACCTGATTAAGCTTCTTTTAGGAGTTAATGGACCAAAATATCAAAATTTCACATAGGAGAACAGCATGAAAAAAATAGAAACATTGAAGTTAGTGAAGAATATGTAGAAAAAGAAAAACCAATATTTTGATCACTCCTGGAATAAATAATGTTGAATGAGATCAAGGTTTTTGAATGCATTCTTAGAAACTAGGTTGAAATACGACATTTGTGATTTTTGTAGCAAAGAGTCATCAGTCAGGAGCAAGGGATGTGATTATGATGATGTCAGATGCAGGACTGACTGTTGATGGGCAGGAACACTTTTAGCCTAGTAATTAAGGTACTGATTTCCTTGGTGGGTGTGAGTCTAAAAATGACAAAGAAAATAGTGAATTTTCCAGAGAGACACTGCAGAGAAAGACTCTACAGACTCTGATGACTTGTTGAGTATGAAAGAATGAAAAAGATCAATTAAGAATCATTCTAGAAGCTGGGTGTGGTTGCGCACGCCTTTAATCCCAGCACTCAGGAGGCTGAGGTAGGCGGAGCGTTGTGAATTCGAAGCCGGCTTGGGTTACAACACAAGCACAAGGCTGACCTGAGCTACGTAGTGCGACCTTGCCTCAAAAAAACTAGGCCTGGGAGTTTGGCTCAGTGGTTTAAGCGCCTGTCTGGCAGGCGTGAGGTTGTGAGTTCAATCCCCGGTGCCGCAAAAAACAAAACAAAACAATCATTCTAGAGGCAAACTACCATAAGAGGAGAGGAAGAGCTGAACAAGTCCTCCTTCCAAAATGCAGCAGTAAAACTGGACAAAATTGCCAAAATTAGCAAATTTATACTTCTGGAAATTGATATAAGGCATTCAACACATTGAAAACATTTATTTGTAGCAAAATTATTGAGCTTCAGGTAAGAAAAGTAGGATTCTGTTGTGTCCCTGACTAGGGATACTGTTATCCTCTATTTCCAGATTCAGCACAGTACTTCTACAAAGTCAAGGGAAGCCGTGAAAACCAGCAGTTTGCCTGAAGGACTGGCATTTTTTTATTTAGAATATGAAAAAGCCCATGCCGGTGAGCATTGTAACAATGGACATCTCAGTGGTAAATATGAAAGGACAGCTAGAAACTCTGTGACCTGCAGCTTGCAGTCTTGGTTAGGACCAACAGTGGCCCAACACACTAACCATAAATTTATCAGAGAAATTTGGGAAATGACATAGGAAGGGGGACCTTGATAAACTCACCTGTTCCTGTCTGGCTGAAAGATTTCATGTACGTGAAGGAGAGATCAAAGAGCTCTAGCTATACACATCACATGTTGACTGTGAAATCCTGCACACATGCTGCAGAGGTGTAGGAGGGCCTGGCATAAGTTAAATGCCAGAAAAGACTTAAAAATTATGGGAATTTTTAAGTGACTCCTTGTCCACAGATCCATTGGCAGAGGATACAAGCTTTACTGACTTAGGGAGTTTGAGATGAAATTGAAAATTGTAACTGAAAGTAAAAACTCACAGCCAATTATTGACTGACCATTAACCTATGCAGACACAGACATGATCCTGGAAAGGCACACTTAAATTTTTTTTTTTTTTTTTTTGAATGTTTGAAACAAATTTTTTTTTTTTTTTGCGGCACTGGGGATTGAATTCACAACCTTGCGCCTGCCAGGGCAGGCACTTAAGGCACTGAACCAAACTCCTGGCCCTGGTTTTTCGAGGCAGGGTCGCACTATGTAGCTCAGGCTGGCCTTACGCTCGCGTTGTAGCCCAAGCCGGCCTCGAACTCACAATGCTCTGCCTACCTCAGCCTCCCAAGTGCTGGGATTAAAGGCGTGCGCCACCACGCCCGGCCAAATTTTTTTTTTTCTATTTTAAAAAGTTGACTTGTACTAGCAGGTCAGTGCATGCACTGTTAGGAAGTTGGGTTCCACAGATTCAGTCCAGGGAAATTAATAAAAAACCATAGTTAGAATAACCACCTTGAAAGAAGAACACCAAAATTCTCAGTTATTACATAGTGCATCTAAAATTCCAGTTTTCAGTTTTATATATATATATATATATATATATATATATATATATATATACACAGATAGATAGATATAGATATAAAGAACAGTGCCAGATACAGTGGTGCCTGCCTATAATCCCAGTTGCTTGGGATGCTGAGGCAGAAGAATCCCAAGTTTGAGGCTAGTCTGGGCAACTTAATGAGACTCTGTCTCAAAATAAAAAGGCTGGAGATACAGCTCATTTTCTGGGCTCTTGCCTAGTATGTGTGAGACCCTGGTTTTAGTCCCCAGTTCTGCAAATAAATAAAGAGGGAGGGGGAAGGTGTTGGATTAGTAGATAGAGGCTTTAAAGCAGTTTAAGGAATTAAAGCCACACCTAAAGAATAAAGGAAGGTATAGCAACAATGATTCAATAGAGAATCTTAATGCAGAAATAGAAGTTATTAAACAGATCAAATGGAAATAGAGGTGAAAATCATAACTGAAACAAAAAATTTACAAAAGTACTCAGTAACATTCAAGATGCTGGAAATAACCTATGGACATCAAAATAGGTAAAAAGAAATGATGCAGTTGGAATAACAGAAAAAAATGAAAAAAGCAGAGAGTCTCAGAAACCATAGGAAAACATCAAGCAACATGCAAAAAAGATTAAACAAGATCAGTTGAACATCTGAAAAACCAATTACTGAATATATTGTATTTGTAAAGGAGATAACCCCCATGATATCAGTAGACATGGTAAAAGCATTGACAAAAATCTAACAAAATGAAAAATCTAGGAATAAAGAGGAACTTCCTTAACTGGACAAAGAACGTCTACAAGAGCAAAACAGAAGGAAAAAACCCTACAGCTAATGTGTCTAAATAGTAAAGATTGAATGCTTCTCGCTAACATTAGGAACAATGTGAGAATGTCTATTTTACTGCTACTACTCAACATTGTACTAGAAATGTAATCATTTTGGTAAGACAGAGAAAGGAAGAAAGAAAAATGAAAAGAAACATGTAATCTGGAAAGGAAAAAGCAGACTGCATTATTTGCAGATGATCATCCTGTATACAGAAAATCCTAATACACTCAAAACACATACGCATGCCTATTAGATCTAGTAAACAGATTTAGTAGTTCAAGACAGGCTATAATTTACAGATCAGTATTTAAAAATAAGATATAAGCTGGGTGTGGTGGTGCACGCCTTTAGTCCCAGCACTCAGGAGGCTGAGGTAGGAGGAGCGTTGTGAGTTCCAGGCCGGCTTGGGCTATAACGTGAGCGCAAGGCTGGCCTGAGCTATGTATTGCAACCTTGCCTCAAAAAACTAGGGCCAGGAGTTTGGCTCAGTGACTTAAGTGCCTGTCTGGCAGGCGTGAGGCTGTGAGTTCGGTCCCTGGTGCACAAAAAAAAAAAAAAAAAAAAAAAAAAATCAGTTATATTTCTGTATGCTAGAAAGAAATCTCCCAAAATTGAAATTAAGACTATTTTGTTCATAATAATATAAGAAAGAATCAAATACTTAAAAACTGATTTAAACAAGTGTGAGATTCATACATGGAAAACTATGAAACATTGCTGAGAAAAATTAAAGAAGATCTAAATATATGGCAGACATTCAACGTTCATAGATTATAAGATTCATTATTGTTCACTTGGCAGTTTCCCCCAAATTAATATGCAGATTCAATATAATTCCTTAAAGAAATCTCAGCAGCCTTTTTGGCGTAGAAATTGACAAACCAATTGTAAAATTTATGTGGAGATATGTAGAACTCAGAATAGCTAAAACTTTGGAAAGGAAGAACAAAAATGGAAAGACTTACACTACTGAATTTCAGATTTTACTATAAAGCAACAATATTCTAGTTAGTGGCATAGGGATAGACATGTAGATAAGTAGAACAGAATTGAGAGTATGGAATTGAATATCTTATTTATGTTTAATCATATTTCAGCAAAAATGCCAAGGAAATTCAATGGGAGAATTTATGCTTTTTAAAATAAATAGCATTGGAAAAATTAAATATCTAGAAGACAAAGATGAAGTTAGACATTTGCTTCTTAGCACATGCAAAAATTAACTAAAAATAGATAATAGACTGAAATGCAAAATCTAAAACTGAAACTTTTGAAAGAAACAGAAGAAATTTTCATGACTTTGAGTTAGGTAAAGTTCAACATCAAAAACATCCATGAAGGAAGAAAGTGGCATATTGAACTTGTTACTAAAATTTAAAACTTTTATAATTAAAAAAAACACCTTTAAGAAAGTAAAAAGACAGACCACTAATTAAGTATGTGTAAATTATATATTTGATACATGAATTTTGCCTAGGTCATATAAAAGGCTCTTGTAACTCAAAATGAAGGCAGCTAATGAAAATGGATAAGGGATATGAATAGACAGTTCACCAAAGAAAATATACAGTTAGCTAGTGAGCATCTGAGAAGGTGTTCAGTACCATTAGCTATCAGGGAGATGCAAAATAAAACCACAGTAGGATATGATTTCGTGTCCACTGATACGGCTGTATTCAAAAAGGCAGATGGTAGAAAATGTTGGTGAGGCTATAGAGAAACTGGTACATTCATGGATTCTAGTGGAAATCTACAACCTCTCTAGTAAACAGATTGGCAGTTTCTTAAAAAGTTAAACATAAATGTACCAGCAATTCAACTCCTAGATATCTACAGAAGAAAAATTAACATGTTTACACAGACTTGCATGTGAATATTAATAGCAGCATTATTCATAGTAACTAAAAACTGAAAACAAGCCAAATGCCCATCAGCTGGTGAATGGGTAAACAAAATGTGGTTTATTGATAGAAAAAAAAATAACTATTCAGCAGTGAAAAGGAACACAATACTGAACTATTGCCACATCCAGCACAGCTCTTGAAATATTCCTGGGGGGTGGACAATGAAATGAAGGCAAGAATGAGAATGCAAAAAGCTGAGGTCAAGTGGAGCCCCCTCTCTTGGTGGAGAAAAGAACTGCTCAGTGACTGCAGTGTGTTTGTATATCCAGCAGATTTATGTCAGGTGAAACCCCTCTGCCTATCAGCATGTTCACCTAGCTTGCCTCGGGTGCCTCGTGTTCTCAGGGCTGGAACAGCTTGTTCACCTGGCCTGCCTCAGGTGCTCCGTGTTCTCCTGTCTGGCCTTGCTCTAGCCCCACACATGTGATCAGTCTTCAGCTTCACTGCTCCCCACAAACTGTGAATTACATTCATACTACAGCACATATATATGAGCCTCAAAAACATTCTTATATGAAATACACCAGGCACAAGGGGCCACATACTGTATGATTGCACTTACATGAAATGTCCGGAACAGGGAAATTATCCCCAGACACCAAAAGCAGATTGGTGGGTGCCATGGGCTGGGAATGGAAGCAGGGAAACTTTTTGTGGTGATGAAAGTGTCCTAAGACTAGAATTTAGTAACATTCACACAACTTTCTAAATTTACTAAAGCTACTCGCAATGGTTGAACTTTGTATAAATTACACCTCAATAAAGCTATGTAAAAGTAGCTCTATAAACTTCCACAGTAAGAGATTCGTGATAATGGAAATTTTAGTAAGCAATAAATTTCCAGACTTCTGCATGTCTCAGGATCCATGGCCCTCTTAAGCATCTGCATGTACCTCAAGCCTAAGGATGAGCCTCTCTTACATCTTACTTTCAGTTTTCTTGGCTTTAGTTTTGTGACCTACTTCAAATTTCTCAAAGTCTGAACCTCAATTCCTGTTATTGCTCCACCTAACTCTTGGTCATCATGTTTCCTCCTGCTTAGCCTAGTAACCTGATCCTGACTTCTGATTGTTCCTTTTGCTTGTTTCATTAACTTTTGCACACTTAAGAAAAAAAATCTTCTGCCATTTATAACCCTGGGCTGTACTCCAGCTCTGATTAAGCCTGTACCACTCACTCAGAAAGAAAGCCCATTCTTTGTTCCTTTTGGAAAATGGTGACTTTGATTCTTGCCATATTAAATGTCAGTTCCAAAGCTGACACTCAGTAGATAACTGAAGATTTGGGAATAGAGCCATAATCTGAAATTAAGGGAGAAGATGTAGATTTGGTCCTCATTTAAGATACTACAAGGTAAGGGGGTAGAGAATGATTAGAAATGAGGAAAAGGTCTAACCCCCCCATTACAAATAATAAATGTCTACAAAAGTATTATTTTAATTCACTAGGTTAATCATTACTGTGAAAATCAGCTACTTTTTAAAAAGTCAGTAGGCATAAAATAGACCAATTTAGAGAAATTACTTATGGTTATAAAAATGTTTGATCAATTTCTTAGAAGAAGGCAGTCACTGTTCTAAAGGAGACAATCTTACGGAATACAAAACCTGACTATGAAATTACCTCCCCCACTAGGTGGCAAAAGTAAGCTGCCAGAGAGATGGGACAGCCGGTTCTCAGACTGCAGCATCCCTTCTTGCTAAAGTGCTGTGTTTGTACAGTGCTTGTTTTGAAAAATTCACGCTCTTTACATTTGAAATAAGTAGTCAGTGTAACTCCTAAAATCTGTAAAGCAAAGAATAAAGAGATGTGTTGATTTTTGGTAACAGTTTGGCACTTAGTAAATTCTTTTACAAAAAATCCTAAAGAGAAGCTCATTATAGTCCTTGGCGATTTTGGCCCCAGTGTCCTTCGAAAATGTTACTGAAGAACCTGAGCTAAATTATGAACTCCATTTTAAAGCTACTCCTTAGTTGGGAGTGACAGAAGTCATTTTTAAAACTGCTCTCTGTGGGTTGCTTTCCCATCTGGGTTTTTGTGAATACAAAGTGTCTGGAAATTTTAATTATATGGAAACTAGAATATGTTTCAAAATACCCTGAGAAAAACTAGCACTTTCAAAATGTGTTATTCAAAAGTTTTCTTTACTGGTCACCCAATAATGGTTTGCATATATTTTAATATTAATGTTAATAGCACTTTTTCTCCTTTTTCCAACCTTCGTATGTATTTTTTAAACCTTCGTATGTATTTTTTACTTCGTCCTTTTGTCTCCAGATCTATTTTAATTCTAATAGTAGCTGCCTCCCTCACTAAGCAGAGGCCAGGACTGCAGAGAGTAATGGAGTTTTCAGTGCAGGTATTGTCCTGCGTAACCAGCAGCAATATAAAAATTCAGGGAGTATTTCTCAAGACTCAGCCAACAGACAAATTTGTGGTTTCTTTCCCTGAAATACATGCTCAGATATTAACATTTTGTTACTTGTCAAAGTGGTTTTATAGAATATTGGAAAATATTTCTAATTTTAAAATCAATGAGTAAAAATAAGAAGGAAAAAAAAGGGCTGTGGTGTAGCTCAGTGCTTACCTAGCTCATGTATGGACTTAAATTTGATCCCCAGGACTGCCCAAATAAATAAAAAATAACTAGTCATTTATTTGTCTAATTAAAAAATATAT
Organism: Dasyprocta punctata; assembly: GCA_004363535.1. Taxonomy (NCBI): domain Eukaryota; kingdom Metazoa; phylum Chordata; class Mammalia; order Rodentia; family Dasyproctidae; genus Dasyprocta; species Dasyprocta punctata. The sequence goes on from RJWM01009171.1 coordinate 13,629, forward strand.
ATTCAGTTTCTCTATGTGGAGGGCGGGGGTACTCATTGCTTTTTAAATAGGAAACAAGGTGTTTGGATGTTTTGTTACCGTTTTTGATGAGTAATTTTCAAATTGTGATTCATTGTTTAGACCAGTTCCATGAAACCGTTTTATCCATCACACACTTCCATCACATGCGTCTCAATTTATGTACACGTCAGAACTTGTAACAGAGAATCATGTGTCATGCCAGAAAATGCACCCTGCTATTCCTTTAAACATCACTGATTTGGAGCTTTTAAAATTTGACCACTTTGATAGAGTAGTAAGAATATATTTAGCAAAACTTCATTATAAAGCACTTTGGTGTGCCGAGTATTCATTTATATTTTATGCCAAGTGATGTCTCTCATGTACCCTTTGCTGTGCAGTGTGTCTTTTTCTCAATTACAAGGAAACTTATCATTCAGGCCTATTGCTTAGTCCCTAAAGCAGTATTGTTATGGGCTTCTATTGCCTCGCTTTATGAAGAAGGCTGATCTCTAGTCTCACCTCTAATAGAACTTATAATTGAAAGATTAATCATTTCTATTGTTTGCTGTTGAAAGAAGATTATAGATAGTAATATTTTTTTCAACTGGTCTCTGCAGTGACTACTCAAATAAGAATAATTTAGAATAAAAGATTATGAGAACAAAAGTATTCATTTAGTAAAGCTTTATTGAATGTCTGGTGCATATAAGAGAGTTGACAGTATGTGAGTTTATGGAGCTAAAGGTGTGAATGAGAAATGGATGCTGTTTCTGATACTCATAATGATGAGAAGAAAACCTGTAACAAAAGTGAATGATAACTGGCCTATGAAAAATACAAGCAGAATGTCTAGGGAATTTTAGGGATAGGGCAGGAACACTTTTGACAAGGGTAGCTTTTGTAGGATGAGCTTGGGCTTCCTGTAGGCAATAGGAGAACAGGCAGTTAGTAAGGGCATTTGGTATAGCAAGAACTAGCTAGCCCAGGAATAGAGGGGAAGAGCAAGGCTCATCAATTGGGCAGAACCCTCCATTGAAGTATATCACTGGTCTTTGGTGTTTAGAACTCAAGGTAGAGGTCAGACTATAAAATGTCTTTGACACCAGGACAAATTTCATCTAGTGGATCAAGAGGAGCTATGTAAATTTGCAAACATGCAAGGCAGTTCTGGCGGATGTACTGGTATAGAACATATAAAGAATACCTAAATTTTATTAATCAAGAAATAATCTGGCAATTTAGTTTAAGAACTATAATTTTTCTACAATTCTGTGGAATATATGCCATAGTCTGTGTTGGTAATGTTTACTATCAAATGGCTCAAATCATTTACTGTAATTTTTTTTAATTGGAAACATATATTCTAAAATTTGCAATAAAGGAAAACCCTACAGTAGTTTCACGGTCTATTACTAGCCATAAAAAATTCCAATTTTAAGAAAATATTTTTTACAAATTAGGTAATTTAGATTCTGAGTCTTTTGAATACCATAGGAAGGAACCTAAGAAGCATCTCCCATTTCCTACTTGTGGGCCCACATCCCTTCCCCATGGGCAGTAGAAATAGAAATTCCTTCTTCCTTTGTGGAATAAAAGGTATTTTCCCAGGACTAGTGGCTCCTGGAGAAGAAACAAAAAATAATTGAAAGTGTCTTAATCAACATTTATATTTTGGTTGACATTTGTGGGCCAAAAGGCAAATTAACAAATGTTCTTGGTCAAAGAACAATCATCTTATTAAACAAGCTTTTGGAAATACTTGTTGAATTTCATACACCCTGCCTCCAAGGGCCAAAATTTTAAATTCCGTGATTTGTAAGGGAGAACAAAGCCAAAGAGGTCCAAAGTTCTTTCCTGATTAAAACTGTTAAACATCATAATAGAAAGTGCTCAGGAAACTCTGACCTAAGCTTTTACCTTCAAAGTTTAGAGTGTCAGAAATGGTTTACTTACAGATACTGGGGAAGATTCACAGTGAAGTGCAATGTACTAATATGCATACTTTCATAGATAAGGCATCTAGAGTGTGTGTATATGGGGCAAATGACATGAGAGCAACAAATGTAATTGATATTTAAAATTTAAAGATACTGAATATAAATACACAATTCTAAAATAGATACTGCTTTGCCCTTAAAATCTGTTTTCTTTGTATGGAAATGATTCCCTAAAGCCTAATGTTTAAGAGAAATTTTAAAAACCTTAAAGTAAGTATTCAATTATGTATGTCTTATTAATTGATCTTCTAATGAGGATTCAACACTTGTATTTAGCAAATATCAACTGGGGGATTTGTGTAGGTTTTTTTAGTAGGAAAGTTTGTGCAAAAGAAGTGTTTTACTACCAAATTAGTTGCTTTGAAGTATATGTCAGATTACATCAGTCTCTTATTTGAATTGGTACTACAGAAGACATCTATTGTACATCATTAGTGATGCATTAAATTGGTTATTTATGTTTTAAAATCTATGCATAGTAGAATCTTTTGTGTTGCCTTCAAAGATTGCTGTTATAATAAAACATTATGAAATGGGTAAAGTTGTCTTTTTGGTTTAGTTAATGCATCATTGGAGAATTTAAAGATTTTAGCCCCTAACCATTCATCTCCTTTCCTAGATTTTGAGAAAATTGTGTAAATGTCTTTATATTTTACAAAAAAAATTATCGCACTATTAATTCATGTAATTGCTTTAATAGCTATAAGCAAATAATGGAAAACCTACTACACATCACTCATCTCTGGTTTTCTAAACAGTTGAACATAGTAAGATTAAAATGTACTTTGCTGTCTTATTACGGTCACAAATTATACTTTTTGGTCTTTTGTTGCCGCTAAGATCATATAGTTATTTTGATAATCAAAAATATAACCCGTGTATTGGAAATCTTCAAGCTTCTATTAAAAGATTTGTACAAGTGATGAAAAACAGATGACCAACAACATTTTTTTACTAGTTGCTGGCAGAAATGAGCATATTTTGCTAAAGGTTTCCCACAATATGCTGTGTAACCCAATATTAGGATTAATTTAACTTTAAGAACAGTTTAAACTTTTGTATTCTGTTTAGCAACTAAATATATACTAGGCCATATTAGCTGTATGGAAAAAGGATACTGCATTTTAAAATCTCATATTATACCAGATACATGTAATTTAGTGAGGGCTCTCAATGATGACCTCACCTCTGAATTCCCTATAAATATAAATGATAACTAAAATAAAAGCATGGGACTCCAGCTTCAGAACAATCCATGAGAGCACCATTTCTTGATTATATATTCTGCTGGTCCTATAGAGAGGTATGTCACTTCTAATCCAAATTATTCCCTGTCTCTATGATTCTAGGACTTGGTTTCCCAGCATTTGCTTGTACTTTATCATCTCCAGGGGCTAATTTCTCTGAAACCACAAATATCTCTCGTTATAGCATAGACACTATACCTTCTTTTCTGAGCTATTTTTTAATTGTCTTCCTTCCCTCAACTGCCAAGTTTTTCCTACTTTCTCACCTCTTATTCATTTACTGTGTTTAGATAAGACTGAATACAGTGTGATTTCCGTCCCAACCACCACCACTGTAACTGCTCTTCAAGCTGTAGTCACCATTGTCTTTGTGTGTGTGTGTGTGTGTGTGTGTGTGTGTGTGTGTGTAATTGAACTCAGGACTTTGCACTTGCCAGGCAGGCCCTGCACCACTGAACTATATACCCAACCCACCATTGTCTTTTAAGTTGCCAAATACAAGGGCCCAGACTCAGCCCTGTATTATTTGATCTATTGGCAGGATTGCTTCTCTCTTGCCTGAAACCTCCTTTTGCCTAATCAGCTTATCTCTTTTTGGCTCTTTGTCTTCTGGCCTTTGTGCTATTGTCCCAAGGTTTTGTCCTTGGAATCTTGGTTATTTTTTGAGTCTTACCATTTTCATGAATTACACTATTGCCCACATTTTGCCACCTTCTGAACTTCAGAACATGTCATATGTGTTTGTACCAATGAGATATATATGTTTTGAAAGGGGAGAAGAGAGATTGATTGATTTCTGGGAGCTGGCCATTGCAAAATCTGTAGTGCAGGTTAGTGATCAGGAAACACACAGAGCTGATGTTGCATTCTTGGATGGATGTCTGTAGGACAGGCCAGCAGAGTGGAAACTCAGGTGCAATTTTTTTTTTTTTTTTTTTTTTTTTTTTTTTTTGTGGCACCAGAGATCAAACTCACAACCTCACACCTGCCAGACGGGTGCTGAAGCCACTGAACCAAACTCCTAGCCCTAATTTTTTGAGGCAGGGTCATACTGTGTAGCTCAGGCTGGCCTTGTGCTCATGTTGTAGCCCAAGTTGGCCTTGAACTCACAACGCTCCTCCTACCTCAGCCTCCTGAGTGCTGGGATTAAAGACGTGCGCCACCACGCTCGGCTTCAGGCTCAATTTCTATGTTACAATCTTGAAGCACAGTTCCTTCAAGAATCCTCATAACATCAGGAGTTTTACGGACTTTATTACTTTTTTCTTTTCTTTTTTTTTCCCCCTTTGGTACTAGGAATTGAATTCAGGACCTCACCATTCCTTTGGCCTCTGAAATGAAATAGATCATTGCCTGGAGGATCAAAGGTGACTGCAGTGTAGTATTTACACTTTTCCCTCCAAATATGAAGTAGTAAGTGGCAGGCTGGCTTTGCAAAATGCTTCTTAAATAGAATGAATCATGTAGAAGATTAACTGCAGCTAACATGAATTTAATTTATTGGCAAATTTACAAGTACAGTATGCCTTCTCCTAGTCTTTAAGGGATAAATATATTGTATTGCCATCTGAATATATTGGCATCATCAATTTTCAGAATATAATGTTAAACCAAATTTTAGACACTGGCAGAAATACCTTTTATACTTTGATAAACCATGTGGGATATTTTCTTCTTTTAAAAAAAATAAAAATTCTGTCATAATAATTGTGATGGTACAAAAGTACTCCTGTGCTATTTGAGAAGGTTTAAAATATACCAATATCGGGGATAAATTTTGTATAATTTCTGCATTGTTTGGTGTAACGAACATAAGCTAATTGAGACAGTGTGTGACTGTACTTAGAGATAACTAACTTGCAGGGGGTCTCTTAGAAATAAAATTGATACTCTAAAGCTGTCTCATGAGGCAAGTGGTTCTATTCCAGTGTTTCAGTTCTTAAGGGCTATTTCTCAGTTAGACACTATTATCTTTATATTACCTATTTTAATGAACATGGCATTTGTTTTTTGTTGTTGTTGTTTGTTTTTTATGTTTTGAGACAGTGTCTCACTGTGTAGGCCAGCGGGCCTGGAACTCTTGGTGATTCTCCTGCCTCAGCTTCTGAGTGCTAGGATGACAGGTGTGTGCCATCATGCCCAGCTTTTAGCACATGGCATTTTCTAATAAGCTTCCAGGAATTGGCAGTGATATCCATTGAATATTGATTTGCTTTTGCTGTGATTAAGTAATATAAAGCCTTTTAATAGTTCTTAGTAGTTTAGATGAAGTTAAACAAAGCAGATACTAAATATGTTTACTATTTTAGCAATAATATTTTTGGTACTACTTACCATTGGAGTAATTCTGGACATTTATTCATTTGAAAATCAGTCTTAATGATTCTTTTTTTTTTTTTTTCTTTTGTCTTTTTGAGACAGGGTTTTACTCTGCAGTTCAGGCTGACCTTGAACTCATTTTGTAGCCTAGGCTGGCCTCGAACTCACAGTGATCCTCCTGCCTCCTCCTCCCTAGTGCTGGGATTGCAGGTGTGTACCACTACATTCCAGCCTGAATGATTCTTATAAGGATCTATGACTTCAGATTAAAGATAAGCCTGTATCCTGTAATTCGAATTGGAGACTCAGCAGTTACTTTGTAGACCTAAACCAGCTTGGTAGATAAAGTAATTCTCTGTGGGTTTAACTTCAAAAGATAATTGTTAGTTCTTTACTATGTAATGATTTTCAGTGTTAGAAAATAAAATCATCCAAAAATTTAAAATGTCGAATAAATAACCTTTCCTGATAGAAATAAATATTCCACGGACATACTTGATGAATGGTTTCTATACACTTATGATATGTTTTATAATCATTATATTAATTTTGATAACACTATAATGTTTTTAAAACTGGAAGGACTATAAGTAACTATCTAGGTCTGTGGTATCCAGTTTATTAAACATTAGTCACACAAATGTAGCTAACCCAAATTCGGTTGTGTGCTCTACTTGTGCAATACATATTAGATTTAAATACAAGACCCAGAACAAAAAGAATGCAAATAATTTCATTTATTATTAAATGTTGAAATGATTTTTTTTTTTAGAAGTACTGGAGATTGAACCCAGGGCCTTCACACTTTTTTATTCTTTGTGTTTGACAGCATCTCACTAAGTTGCTAAGTTGCACAGCACGGGCTCAGGCTGGTGATTCTTTTGCCTCAGCCTCCTAAAATGCCTAGTTTATAGGCGTTCTTTCGGTATCCTAAATACCAACCCTGTGTCATATGTTCTATATGTGACAAATATAGTTTGTGATCTCCTTATTTTCTTTATTGTAAATCATACTTTCATAAGCAGAAGTTTTAAATTTTGATGCAATCCAATTTATCAGTTTGTGTGTGTGTGTGTGTGTGTGTGTGTGTCTTTTTGAGACAGGCCCTGAGCTCACTTTGTAGCCCGGGCTGCTCTTGAACTCACAACAATCCTGCCTCAGCCTGCCAAGTGCTGGGATTACAGGTGTGCCACCACCATGCCTGTCTTATCAGTCTTTATTTTATGATTTATCTGTGTTTTAGGAAACTTTTCTTCTTTCCAATTTGTGAAGATTTTTCTCCCTTTCCTTAATCGTTCAAAGTTTAGTTTTTACATTTAGGTCTAAGGTTAACTTTGTATGTGGTGTGAGATAAAGATTGAGATTCCTTTTCTTTCTTTTTTCTTTTTCCCCTATATAGATATTCAGTTATTCCAACACAGTTGGATTTCCTTGGCATTTTGTTAGAAATTACATGGTCAAGAAAATGTGGGTCTAGGTCTGGGTTCTGTATTCTGTCCCACTAATATATTTTTTAATCCCTACACTAATATTTACTGTAGCATTAGAGCAGCTAAGTAGTGATTTTAAGAGTTACATGTATGCCAGTATATGTAAATACCTTTATTTTCTTACTAATTTCCAACTTTGTACTGCCATAACTAACCTGCTGTTAAAATCTTTGCCATCCTTTAATCCCAGCACTCAGGAGGCTGAGGTAGGCGGAGCGTTGTGAGTTCGAGGCCGGATTGGGCTACAAAGCGAGCGCAAGACCGGCCTGAGCTACATAGTGCGACTCTGCCTCAAAAAACCAGGGCCGGGAGTTTGGCTCAGTGGCTTAAGCATCTGTCTGTCAGGTGCGAGGTTGTGAGTTCAATCCCCGGTGCCACAAAAGAAAAAAAAAAAAAAAACTTTGCCATGTATACCTTTTTTCCCCAGTTGTTAAATTGTCTCCTCAGGGTTAATTTCTATATGATGGAGTACTGGGTCTGAGGATGAATATATTTTTCATTTTGATATATAAATCTAATCTGTTTTATACATTGCCATTAACGTTTCATTAGAGTACCTGCTTCCTTATACCATATGAAGAGTTAAACTTCAAAAAACTGAATTTAAATAAAAACAATTAGTGAACTTGAGTTCTGAGAGGTTTGTGTGTTGGTGTGTATATGTGTGTTTATGAAATTTGTATTTACTTTTCTTCCTAATTGTTATCTCTGAATCATGTAGAAAATATTTTCAACAGAGTACTCATCCAGGAAGCATCCTGCCAGTAAAAGGCAACTTCCTGAGCCTCCCGTTCCATCTTCACATGGGTTGATAATGACCATGCGTTGATGGAAGAGTGGGTGAGGCTCACGAAAGTAATGAGGGTTGCTGTGATCTCTTTCACTGAGAACTCTATACTTAGGCTTTCCAAAACCAGTGAAAGGTCCTTGAACAATAGAAAACAGTCTAGGCTCCTTTAATGGGTACCTGGTAATTTTCTGACATAATAGTAGCTTATATGGAATAGTTTACAGTTCCAATCTGAATCAGTAACAATGAAGTGCTTTATTATTTTTGTACTCTTATATTTGTACTAAACTCTTAAATGTTGAAAGTTGAAAACAAAACTTGGTACTGGACCACTTCCCCCCAGTCATCCCAACAACTTGGTGGTATGTGGAAGGAATTTTCCATTAACTGTATGTCTCTGTGGCCAGTCTAAAGGAAAAAAATTCAAAGCATGCCAAATCAGAAAAACATTGAACCTTCAGATTTTGCCCAGTATAAGTTTTCTTTCCTTGAGTATTTTTACATTGCTAAAAGTTACCTAGTTCTTGTTTATTTATTAAAGATAGCTAACAACAAAGGAATGAGAAAATAGGTGTTCTAACCTTAAAGACATCATTAAATATGTGACCTTCAGTAGATCACTCAAATTGTTGTAGGCTTCAGTTTCCTCATCTGTAAAAGGAAGGGTTTGATGGCTGTCTCCAAGGTTCCTTTCTGTTTTCATTGCAGTTCTTTTATTAACTCTGTTCTAGATTTCCAACTTACGATAAAATTTTGTTTGAAATTTGGTAGATTTTAAATATTTCTAATTTTTTGGTTAAAAAAATACAAAAGTACAAAGTTTTGAATGCAATTCAATCCCATGAACAACTATTTTCCAATGCTGAATATGTACCTTCCTACATAATGCCAGAGCAGAAGCCTAGGATGTTTTGTTTGTGTGTGTGTGTATGTGCCAGCACACAGAATGTTAAGGGAAATAAACTGTGTGCCTGTTTAAGTCACCTGTTGAGAAAATAGGCAACTATTGACAAGTCTGATTCATGGCTGAGTGACTGCTCTGCTAGGCTTCACATGATCCCTACCGAGCAAAATCTTTGACCGCCTGCTAAACAGGGTCTGTTTGAAGTTTCTTTTTAACATTTCCAAAACGTTAATTCAGCAGGATGTCTCCTCTGGGGTTCTCCATGTCACCAAATCAGCAGCTGTTGAAATCCATTCACTTCAGCATGAAATGTTTTCATAAGTGCTTTTTTTATTTGTGACAACAGCAAAGTAAATATAAGAGTAAAATTCTACCTTATTTAACATTTACATGTGCTAAAACTGCTTCTGATGGTAGTGTACATTCACAATGTTTATTTGCAAGCATTAATACTGATAGACAGTTTTACTACTAAGGGTTGCAAATCAACCTTTCCTGCACAATATACTGTACCTTGGATTTCTTTTTAAAATAATTCATACTTTGAGTAAGAACTTACATGATCACTTTAAAGCAGTATTTCTTATGAAGCTCTGATTTTTATGATTTTTGTGTCACAGATGATTTGTAAAGGATATGTTTAATTCTTCAGATGAGATTGTTAATTTTGCCTGGTAATACAAACTCTTCAAACTTCCCACTTTAAAAGGATTAATATTGAGTGTCCAGGCAAATAATTTAACAACATAAGTAATGTAAAATTCTTGAGGTAAAGACTGAGGACCAGTAAAATCTGATGGTAAAGATAAGGCACACCAAGTTCTACAGATTACATCGACTTGTTTGAACAGAGCTGTACTCCTTAGAGTAAGGATCTTTTATTCATTGTAAGTAAAACCCATATATATTTGCAGAGTTAACATGAGAACTTCTATGCCTTCTCAACATGGATTGAACTGTCCCCTTCTCTGTTTATTCAGGTTTTAAAAGACTTAAGTGTAATTTTATTAGTTCATTAGCTTGCTTTATTCTTTGAGATGCATTTCACCTCCATATTATCAAATTTCACTACATGCAAAAAATTATCAGATCAACCCATTATACAGCTTAGCAGCATGAAGTCTTTTTTTCATCTGCAGGGGGAATATTGTGTAAATCAAGCTCTTGGGTTTCAGTGGGAGGCAGAGGGTTGCATGGTGTCCATTTGTCAAGTTGATGGCACCGCAGTGAGGTTACATTAGCTTGTCTTTGAACAGAAGTGAAATCTTACGCGAATCTCCCTTTGCTGTCATTTACACTAACATCCATCCTCTTAAACCCAGGCCTCTGAGAAAAACAAAGTGATCGCACAATATAATCAGTCACTCAAGTTGTCTGTCATCTGTTTTCTTAAGGAAATGACTTTTAAGTTACTGGGGCAGAGAACTGTAGAAAATTAACAAAGGTTGTAGTAGTAAAAGTAGATGGAATTTTTTAAAACTGCAGATGTCTTTTGGAGAAGATTTTATATGCAGAATGCCAAAAAGGACCGCCCCCCCGCCCCGCTCTTTCATAATGGATCTCATAAAATGTATTTCTTCTCAAACAATAGACCTACTGCTGTTCACAACTGGAGTCTTTTTTGGTTAATGTGAGTACATATTAATGCTCCAAAAAAAACTTTTCTGTAAAAAAAGTTTTTTCTCAGTCTATAAAACTCTCCAGCTCAGTAGGCCTCTGACAATTAGCTCTCCACCTTTTTTCAGTTGTGAGCTATATGAATTTCAGTTATTTAAAGGCAAATCTTGCATGTAGTGGGCAACTTGAAGGCAAATGGTACTTTAAATGTAAATTATTGGAAATTCATTACTTAATATTACACTGAGACAATTCCTTTGAAACCCTGACTACATTGCCTGTGATAGCCAATCTAAGTCTGGTGATCAAATTTGCAGGTTTTATTTCCCTAAGCCTGTTTTATGGGCTGAAACACTCAGGTCATTTGCACCCTGTCTCATTCATCATGAAGCAGTTAAACTCAGATTGTTAAACCAGGAGAGATTAGCTGACTGTCAATGGTACATTAGATTAAGACCTCCTTTGGTTCTATTTAACTCTTTATCCATCCCAATTGTGTGGCATTTACAGCATGCTGTATTTTTTGATGGAATTTAAAAGAAGCAGAAGGAGAATTTTAAGACAAGGAGAAGTAGTCTCTTCAGCAATGTGATCAGTATTTGTTGAACATTTTCATTTGCTGTTTTGGTAATTAATACTGTACTGAAGCCCTCTTAAAAGCAACTGGTCAGTGTGCTTAAATATAAAGGAAGTTTTCACTTTTGTTTGCTGTGAACATATTTATTTAGCTTTATTTTTTTTTAAATAATAAATTTCAGGAAACAACCGCTTTCAGTAGTAGTTGCTAAGAGCAGCATTCATTCTTTGCTTTAAAAGTTCTCTTAAGAATTGATGGACAAAATTGACCCAGACTGCTTAGCATTTAGGAAAAAGAAATTTAGATATTTTTAGGCAAGAGATAAATGAGTAGTTATTTGAATTATATTTTAGATATATTTTACAAAATGCCACTGTTATTGACTCCCACTGTGAGTTATTAAACATTGTATTATACAAACTATTTTTTCTTTCTCTTTTGAAACTTACGTGAACATTTGGAATTGATGAACTTCTGAGAGACCCAGAAGATCAATCTTGATTAGTTTACTTTTCTTAGCAAAGATTTTGATAGCCTAAAATAGCTTTTTTGTCTTTTAAAAGAGTCCTTATTTCCTCTGTTGAGGGATGAAATATTCTTAAAAATAACTTATAAATGAAATAGTGAAAAAGAGTTTAACTAACTGAATCTTTCATTGTCACTGAGAAGACCTTAGATTTAAAAGACTGATATTTAATTGCCCTTTTCCTCATATTTCTTCCAATTTAACCTCAAGGTGATTTTTAAAGTTATGGCTTAATTGAGTGATCATTTTACCTTTGCTTTGGAGCCATTTATTATAGCTTTATTGAAACTTTATTTCCTTGAACCATCAGAGACATAAATGCTGGCATCTGTGTGATCAAAAGCTATTTTATGATGAATTTGGTTTTCTAAATAGGAAATTTGATTCTATTTTTGTCTTTGGACATTCACAATTAGGTAAAAGCATAATGTCAAAAACACTATAACATTTCAGGATAAAAAAGTATGTCTTTTTTTTAATTTGGAGTTTGAAACAATGTTTACAAATTAAGGTATTTAAAAAGTTTATTGAAATAAGAATGCACTTCTAGTACCCTGTTATGCTTTCAAGAAACAAAAAAAATGGTTATGATAAATTTTTCATTTATTCACACATACATTCTTTAACAGTAAGTAGGTACAAACTATATGCCACAAAAACTGAAACTGCTTGACCTGGATTAAATATATGAGCCTCACAAAATATTTTTTGTTTACAGAAAACTGATTTTTTTCCAAGCTATGTAAGAATATTTTTGATTCTGAATTTCTGGTTTTTTCAAATATTTTATCATAATCAGTTAATATGTTATGATTTATTACAAAACATTAATTGATTTTATAAGTTGATCTAATGGAAATTCATATTCTGCTTTGTAAATAAAGTTTAACCTCACAATTTTTCAAGTTTTGGTTTTCTTTTATAGTATCAGATGTTATTCTGTATCAAGCTAATTTGTTGTTGGATTATTTGAACCATTGTTCAGCATTGATAGCATTACTACAATATTGCCTTGTATAAGAAAAATGTTCTTTTCAAATTTCAAAGTGTGGCAAAAATCAGATGGGAATTAGACATTAAGCAAACAAGTCAGAAACTCTGGCACTTTTTTTTTTTTTTTTGGCACTGGGGATTGAGCTCACAATCTCACGCCTGCCAGGCAGGCGCTTAACCAACTGAGCCAAACTCCCGGCCTTAATTTTTTGAGACAGGGTCGTACTATGTAATTCAGGCTGGCCTTCCACTCACGTTGTAGCCCAAGCCGGCCTCGAACTCACAACGCTCCACCTACCTCAGCCTCCCGAGTGCTGGGATTAAAGGCGTGCGCCACCATGCCCAGCTGCATGTCACTTTCTTATTAAATAGAATGACACTTCTGTGTCTTTATATTAAAAAGGAGAAAGAAGTAAATTCATTACCCATAATACCTGCCATGTTCAGGAGTCTTCTCTGTACTACAGAAAATTCACAATTCGTGTCTTCACTTTCTTACTCATTTCCAGTGACTTAGCAGTGCTTAGTGATGGAGGAATAACCAGGTTCCCTCTTCCATTCCAGTCAAAACTCATTGACTCCCCTCCACTCTAGCTGCCTACCAGAGTTAATTAGAGGCACTGAGTCCCAAGGTCCTTCCAAGATATAATTTCTGGAGAACTGTTTCCAAAGGATGTTCTTTGCATTATTTCCCTGACTACAGCTAGTCCTCACACCCTGATGGACAAGAGTGTCCGTAGTCCATGAAAATACTTCAGTGCTGCAGCAGGTGGAAGACAAGAGCTTACTGCCTTTATCACCCCCAGGAGTTCAAAAGCTAGTGCAAAAGGGACATTTTGAAATACAGTTTTTTGAGGCTATTATAAAAGGCTTTCTTGTATTTCCCAGCTTAAAGCAGCACTTTTATTTTGTTTTTTTGCAGTGCTGAGGATTGAGCCCAGGGCTTTATGCATGCTAAGCACACTTACCACTCAACTGTACCCCAAGCTCCAAACAATGCTTTTATGAGGAGATATGAATAATAGATTTGAGGCAGAGGAAAACTGATAGAAAAGAGGATTTTCTGAAACTGGATGCCATGTTTGATAAAATAGCTGTTTTATTTTTTTTTTTTCTTTTTTTGGTTCCAGGAATCAAACTGAGGACCTTGTGCTTGCCAGGCAGGTGCTATGCTACTGAACTATAGCCCCAGCCCTGTTTTATTTTTCATACAAATAGCTAATAATATGCAAAACTAGTATCCAGTATTGAATAAGTTTGTGATATCTCCTGGCATGTACAATTTATTAATATTTCTTCTACTTATATGGTATTTTGAATAGCCTTGGAAGAAGGTAATGTGGAGTAAAGAAAACTCCACCATATTATTCAAATGTTCATTCATTTTAAATAAATCACATAAGAACTTATTTTGCTGAGAGAGGTACTAATGCCAAAATTAAAATTTTAATTTCAATGACTCAGCTTAACTATTTCATTGACTTATTTATTAAAAAATTTTCCTATGGTAAGCCTTGGGGATAGATATAGTGAGAAAACATGATTTTGGTGTTTACTGAGTTCATACAGTCTGTAAGAGGAAGGGTACTATGTACTTAGTTGGCACAGTTTCAGCTTAGTTACTTGTAAACAGCAGCCTCATTTCCCCCCCTTCTGTCTAGACTCCTTCAGGGAAGAAGAAGCCAAGATGGTAAATGGTATACCCTAAAGTTCCCATCAGCCTCTTCCACTCTCCCACACACACAGTCTATGGCTTTGGCCAAACCACCTAATTTTCTTTGTGTTTTCCTGACTTTATTTTGTTCTTGATTTTTTCCTTGTTTTGGACAGCCTTCTTCCTGTGTTTGCCCTATCATAGTTATATTCATTCCTGAAACCTCATTACAGAGGAGAGGTTGCCCTTATATTGAAGATTTTTTTTTAATTCTCTAGCTGGCTCAGATCTTTCCCTTCACTGACCCTCCACATGCCACACATTTTGAATGTTTGTCTCATGAGGCCACTGGGTGACTGGATTATAAACCCAAGGACAGAGTGCCTGTCTTAGAACAGATTCACTGCTTGTGTCTTGTGTTAAACTAAATGATAATTGAGAACAAACTATTTACTTAAAAAGATGTAGTTCTTGAACAGCATAAAGTCAACAAAATAACATTTTAAAAAATTACATGTACTGCATCAAAAAAAATCACCAACAGAGTGAAAAGAAAGTCCACAAATTGGGAAAACAATTTAGCCAACTGTCTGTCAGACAGAGGATTTCTTTCTAGAACATACAAAGAATTGAAAAAAAAATCAGGCCCTCCAAATTCAAAGACCCAGTCCAAAAATGGGCATCTGAGATGAATACTGACTTCTTAGGTAAAGAAATACAAATGACAAATATATGAAAAAATATTCAACATGACTGGTCATTCGAGAGATGCAAATTAAAACAACATTGAGATTCCACCATACCCTAGAAAGAATGACTCTCATCAAGAAATCTACCAATAACAAATCCTGGTGGGGATGTGGGGGAAAAGGAGCCTTTCTCCACTGTTGGTGGGATTGTAGACTGGTGAAACTGCTGTGGAAATCAGTGTGGAGATTCCTCAAAAACCTAGGTTTGGAGGTTCCATTTGACCCAGCTGTTCCTCTTCTGGGTATTTTTTCTGAAGAATTGAAAACAACATACTACAGCGATATGTGAGCACCCATGTTTATAACTGCACAATTTGTAATAGCTAAATCTTGGAAACAACCCAAATGACCATCAACCACTGAATAAATAAAAAAGATGTAGTATTTGTATATAGTGGAATATCACTTAGCTATAAAGAAGGGTAAAGTCAAGGCTTTCATAGATAAATGGATGCAACTTGAGGCCATATTTATAAGTGAAATAAATCAGACTCATTTGTAGACACTGTATTGTCTCTCTAGTGTGAAAAACTGAAAGAGTAAATAAGATCCAAAATGTGCAATAGACATTGTGAAAGTGAAAGGGGAAGAAACTGCTCAAAAGGGAAGAACAACTGGAATGGGGGAAACCAGAAAAGAAAGAAGGGAAAAGATTACATATATGATAGATAATTATACTACTAATCTCTATTAGCACATCAAAAAGAACAGTTTGTGCTTTTATCATTTGATCATTTTTTCATGCCTATTTCTTTTAATCTGAGCAACTGCTTTGAAGATAGCAATAGGCAATATATTAACCATTGTTAATTTCCTGTTATTTTGTTTTAAAATTCTGTATCATCATTTTTATTCTTTCTTCATTTTGAAATTTTAAAAAAATTATATGTGCTGGGCACGGTGGTACATGCCTGTAATCCCAGCACTTGGGAGGCTGAGGCAGGAGGATTTCTATGAGTTCAAGGTTAGCTGGGGCTACATAGTGAGTTCAAGGCCAGCCTGTACTACATAGTGAGAATTCAGAATTCTCAAAAAATTCAAAAGCACACAAAAATTATGTGCAATTGTAGTTTCTGGGGCTGAGGAATGCATCATGGAATTCAGATTATCAGGGGATATGCTGGTAGTGCTAGCTTCTCTGCCAAGCTTTGTTTTTTGGCTTTTTTTTTCTTTTTCTCTTTTACCTGTGAAAATAGAATATGTATATTTGAATTTTCTCTTAGAAGAAGGAGCAAGTGTAATTAAGATGTAAAATTATCAACTAGTTAGTAAAGTATGGAAAAAGTA
Source organism: Dasyprocta punctata (assembly GCA_004363535.1). Classification (NCBI taxonomy): domain Eukaryota; kingdom Metazoa; phylum Chordata; class Mammalia; order Rodentia; family Dasyproctidae; genus Dasyprocta; species Dasyprocta punctata. The sequence continues at coordinate 29,782 of RJWM01009171.1, forward strand.
AATAGTTTAATATAGTTTCTCTTATGTGTCTCACGATTAGTTGTCAGTCCTATTATTTAAAAAAAAGAAAATGCCATGGAAAATTTATACTACCTTCCATTATGCCCAGAGTCTGAGTTTGTGATCGTTATCCAGAAATGAGTGATTTATTCAAGTTCTACAGTGAGCTGGAAGCAAAACAAGGAATCACAGGTTGAATGTTTCTTACCATATAGCAGGAGCTGTGAATAGGAAAACAGGCCCTCGTGTAACTTGGTTGTTGGTAAGTGAGATTAATCCACCTTGAAAATTAAAATACTGTACATACTTTTATTCTAAGTAACACGTAAATTTGGTAGAACATTTAACCTTCCATGTATTGGAATTCATGTAAAAAAAATCCACTTATTAACCAGGTTCTATTCTGCAGGATTTCCAGGGTTTTATTTCTGTCCTGGAAAGAAAGTCTTAGAGACTGAGACTACCACAGCCATCCAGCTGACTCTTCTTGCTTGCAATAGAAATATATACTCAGAGTCAACACTTGTCTTTTAACATTTCAAGGGTATTACGTTAACTTGTACTAGATTCCAGTGCTTTGTAGCAATTCTAGAAGCAGCTTCAGAACAGTGCCTTCTTCTATACTTCCTTACTCATAAATATGAAATTTTAAAAATTATTTTCATATTATGTCTTTGTGTTGGCTTTCAAACTCTTACCACTTATTAACAGTGTCCAAAAGGATCTTTCTGCTAGGTTCACGAGGACTTGATGACCTCATGGTCATTGTCATCCTTGTTCTTGTTTAAAATGTAGCTTTTTAAATTGTTGACATTACAAGTTAACACTAATTGCATCTTAATGTGAGACTAACTCTGAACATGACTATTTTTCTTCTCCTCATGAATGTGCTCCCTTGCTGACACTGGCTGAAACAAAACCTTTAGCTCTTAAAAGAAAAGAGCTAGCAAGAGCAAGGACTCTGTAAGCACTTCAGTCAAACTTCGATACTAAATATAGCAGGGGAAGATGGTAGCTGCGTGTGGGCAAGGCTTCAACGTGTCCCACACAGTTAATCTCCAAGTCCTACATATCAATCACACCTCCTTCACATACCTGGCCTGGAGCCTTAATGGAATCCTCCTCATTGCTGCAGTGATGGTTTACTTCCTCCGTTTTTCCAACTGGCTCCTCGTCGTGCCAGCTTCTTCAAGGAGCAGTTTTCTTAGCTAAGCAACACTGTAATGTCGCAATATATGCTGACAGTTCATTTATATGGCGCTTCTTGTTCCAAATGTTTTTATGTTCAATTACTGAAATTTAATCATCAGGAGAGATGGAGTTTTCTCTTAATCATGCAGCTTTGCTTCAATGTTGTTAACAGTACATGACTGAAATACAAGATTTCAAAGGTTTAAAAATTCAGTATCAAAAAGATTTATTAAAGTTTGAACTGATCACCTTTGAAATCATAGATAAGGGCTGTGTAAATGGTCACATATAAATCACATATTTAAGAGAAGTTAATCTGAAATTATAACAAACCAAGTCAATGATGGCTCATGATTGTCTAGAAAATTTGTGAGGGTTTTTTTTTTTCCCCATGATTTTTGCCATTTCTTATAGAGATGCTTTTTGGTTTTATTTTACTGCCTCATCTTTCCTTAATGTTATGTTGTTAAAATTCTTTCCAGTCAACTGATTCTTTTTAATCTATTATCAGAATGTTGAAAACATGTTTTCTGTTACTCCATTGTTATGGAACTAGAAATTGAGACCAAAAAAAAAAAAAAAAAAAAAGCAAATGTCTATCCTCTAAAGTGTCTCTTGTTTTAGGCTTTCACATTCTTTTGGTAGCTACTGATTACTATGTGTATGGGGCTTTGAAAAATTCTTGTGTAGGGGCCAGACATTTAACTCAGCAGCAAAATCACCTGCCTGGCAAGCGTAAGGTTGTGAGTTCAATCCCCGGTACCAAAAAAAAAAAAAAGAAAAATTCTTGTGTAAGGTATAAAACAAATACTAAATATTATTTTTGGTTCTGATACAAGGAAATTATAAGAGGTGTGGAGCACGGTTTAGGTTTCTTTGTAGAAAAAACCACCTAGTAAGCCACCTTGGTCATCTAAATAGCACTAATACTTTATACTAAACCATGGTTTAAGAACACAGTAGTTGATCCCGAGTTACTGTGTTCCTACAAATGAAGGTGTTTGGTTTATTTTTGAGTAGTTTTAACCAGTTAATAAAGTACAAATGAAATATGGTAATCTACAGTTATTTCATTGCAATAAAATTTCTCTAAGTAGTGATTTTTGATTTTTCTTTGAAAATAATTTCAGTAGTATATATATATATCTTGTGACCCAAATTAAAAAGACTCCTGTTAAAAATAAACCTTAAAGGACTGGACCTTTGGCTCAGTGGTAGACCACTTGCCTAGCATGCATGAGACCTTAGGTTCAATCCTCAGTACTGAAAAATTAAAATGAAACATTTGAAAATGTTCAAAATGTACGTTTTTATCCCAAGTTGCCCGTATTAAATGAAAGGTGCTTCCTGAAGTGACTTTGGTGACTCTAGTTGGGAGGGGTGTCCCTGGCAGGGGGATTTGTGGCACAGTGTGTGCTGGGTCCTATGCAGTGGTTCACAAAAGGCAAAGGCTTTCTTCTCTTCTGTGGGTTCTTTCATATCCAGAAATATGTCGTAAGTGCTAAAGTAAGCTAAATCTATTACATTTTTTTAAGTTAAAAAAAAAAGTTTTCTGCACCCTGAGTTTTTTGTTTTGTTATTTTTTGAAATCACAACCAGTAGCAAGGGTGGCTGCAGGGGAAATTCTCCAGGACTGGAGTCAGGGTATTGTTCAACCAGCCCAACCCCAGACTCCCCCAGACCGCTGAAGTGTGAGCACAGGCTGGTTGCTCAGCTGCAGCGAGGTGGGTAATCCCTACCTGGCCAGAGGAGCAGGGATTAGATGAGATGAAGTGTGTGGGGTGCCAAGTGCACCCCACACTGGAGAGGAGGGAGCTTCAACATGATAGAGGCTAGCAGCAGCAAGCAGCTTTCCAGGTATAAAAGTGAAGTTAAATAAAAGGGAAATAAGAATCCCCCCTGGGATAGCACTCAGACTATCTGTACCCAGGCTGACTGCACAGTAGGGAAACTACTCAGAGTGTGGCCCACCTACTGCAGTAGACCTAAAGGAAAACAAAAGTTCCACCCTATAGAGTTGTTTCAAGACGAGAAAATTTTTGAGTCAGACCCAACTCTGATTCATCCCCAAGACTCACTAGTCACATGCAGTGAAAATTCATTATAATGTTTCCACAAGCAGTATTTCCTACCTTTAAGAATCACAGCTGAAAATTCAAAGCATTGAATGTTTTCCCATATTCCTGAAATATGGCTCTATTTAAAACAAATTTAAGTTATTCATGTAGTTATTTAATCTGTTATTATACTTTACGCTGCATATTAGTATATAACCAATAGACACAAAAATTGTCCTTTGGTTGGACAACATTAAATGTAGTTTTGCAGAAATGCTTTTTAACTCGAGAAAATTTTATTTGGTTTATCCACCAAAGTAGTATCACTTTGGCTTAGTTGAGTTCAAATACTTATTCTAAAATCAGCAATTAGAAGGGATGCTAGGCAGTGATTTTCAAACTTGATTGTGGCACAAAATTCCCATGTCTGCCAGTTAAGTAGACAGATTTCTAGGATTCAGGAGGTCTGGGGTAGAGTTTGAGAATTTGCCTTTCTAACAAATGCTTCACTGGAGGCTGGGGCTGTTGCTCCAGAAGCTATCTTTTCTACCACTCCAAACCTTCTAGTGCATCTGTGTTATGATTTTTGTCAGATTCTTTTTATGGAGTTGATTATCTGTTCTTATACGTGACTGTCTATCATTTGCATTCAAGGATATTCAAGGAAAATCAAAGCAGAACTGACTATATTAATATGAGATATAGTAGATTTCAGAGCCAAGAATATTACTAATGATAAAGAAAATCATTTCATAAAAATAAAGGGATTAAGCCCCCAAATGTTTATGTACCTGGTAACAAAGCTTCAAAATACAGGAAGTAAAAATTTATAGAACAGCAAAAAGAAATGGATAGATTTACTATTATAGCCAGAGATTTCACCCCACCACACATGCACCACTTATAAATGGAGAGGCCACGTAGACAGAAAATTAGTAAAGGTATAAAAGACTTGAACAACAGTATTAACCAGCATGACTAAATTAATATTTATAGAACACTCCACCATTATATGCGTCATTTTCAAGGACATGTGGAAAATTTATCTCTACAGACTATATTCTATACCATCACACAGCCTCAAAAAATGTAGAAATCCAAGTCATATAAGCTATGTTCTCTGCCACACTGAGATTAAATTAAATGAAAAAGTGTGGTGGTTCCTCAAAAAATTAAAAATAGGATTATGACTCAGCAATTCCATTTGCACATATACATATCCCCAAAAGAACTAAAAAGTAGGAACTTGATCAGACATCTGTGCAGTCATGTTCACAGCAGCGTTATTCACAGTAGCCAAAAGGCAGAAGTATATCCATCTATTGGTTGATATCCAAGCTACATCAGTGGATGAATAGATAAACAAAATATATATTCCATACAACAGAATATTATTCAGCCTTAAAAAGGAAGGTATATCTGCCACATTGTACAACATGGGAAAACCTTGAGGCTGTTTCATGGAGTGAAATAAGCTTGTCACAAAAAGACAAATGCTGTATGATTCTACCTTTGTGAGGTTTCTAGAGAAATCAAGTTTATAAAGACAGAAAGTAAAGCAGTGATTGTCAGGGGCTCTGGGGAGGGAGGGATGCCCAGGAGTTCATGCTCTGCAGACACAGAGCTTCAGTTTTGGGAGATGAAAACAGTTCTGGAGACACATAGTAGCGGTGGCCACACAATGGTGTGAATGCTCTGAATGCTACCGAGCTGTACATGTAAAAATAGTCAATTTTGTACAAAGGATGTTTTACCTCAGTAAGTACTGAAACAAGATACAGAGTAGCCCACACCTGAGGCTGCTGGATGTTAGTTCCCGCTTCACACCACAGCCTGGGCACTGTAAGGCCTCTGCTACTCAGGTGCTTCCAACTTCTCCAGTCAAGGGCCTAGTAAATCCTTGGAGAACCTGAGCCACTCTAGGCCCCAGTTGTCTCTTCTGGCCTTTTGTCTTTCCTTAGTCTGCTAGTTCATGCTTGCTAGGCAATGTTTTAAAACTAAAACCAAATGTTTGTGGATGATAAAATGCATAATGTAAAATTACACAGAAAAGCAAAGGAATGATTAACGCAAAAAGCAAGGTAGTGGTTACTACTCACAGGAAGGGAGTGTAAGGTATTTGGAGAAGGGAATGCTAAGAACTTCCAAAGTCCTCATAATGTTTACTTAATCTGGGGGGTGCTGGTGGGTACATGGATATTTATTTGGCTGTGTATGTGTTTGTGTTTTAAATTAAACTGTACATACCCACTTGTTGGGCTGCAGCATACTTTTTAGAACAAGAATTTTAAAATTCTTTCATTATTTAAATGACATTAGAGAGAATGCAGCTCAGGTGTGGCAGACTCTTGACGATCACTTGACTTTTCAGTATCACGTTGAACTTCCTTCTCTGTGTGTGTTGGTTTGCTTTATACTTCACTGGAAATAATTGGTTCATTCTCTTCATGTAGGTTTTTCGGCCTGCCTTTGCTAGACAATACTTTCAGTTTGGTTCCCACAGATTTGTGTGTTTATTTGGCAACAAAGATTTCCTAAAGTAAACCAGTTATATTTGAGTTTGTGATTATAATCTCTTGTGGGCATTATTTGTAATAAACTACAAAAGCTTTCAAAGTCATCTCTTGGATATACCCATACCATGGCTATGTTAATTCTATATGTGTAATTTTGGGGTTTTAAAATTATGGAGTCTTTTTTCTCTACACATTTTATGCCTGTTATATTTCCAAATGCTGACGAATAGTCTCAAATCCGTAACAAAATCCTTCTGTGTCATCACCAAACCTACTAGATATAAATATGCCTATACCGTCAGACCTCTGTTGAAGTTTGTTTACTTGTGTCTACCATTCAGTTTCGAGATCCCCGGGATCAAAGATTGTGTATTATTTCTTTATCTCCGAACTGCAAGCTCACACCTGTATGTTGGAAAAGTAAAAGCTGCAGGTAGAGGGAAGCATGTGGAGCTACTCCAGCATGTACAGCACTGGGGACAGTGGGCAGGGAGCGGCAGCAGGCACAAGACTAGAAAATTTGGATGGGGGTGGATTAACCCTTAGCTGCCAGTTTTAGGCCTTTGAACTGTGTTTCGTGGAGTGGGGAACAATGGAAGACTTGTGTGAGATGTAACATCTATGTTGAGAAACTAACCCTCCGCATCTGTGTGTTAAATGAAATGGAAGTGGGAGAGACAGCAGATGGGGAAAGCAGGGAGTGGGAAAGCTGGCTAAAAGGGAAGCAAGGCCATGGCAACTGTGAAAGGTCCTTGTTTCTCTGAATCCTTCATTTTAATATCTGCGCTCCTGAAGATCTTTTGAGAGGGATGAAATGGATGTAAGACTTTTCAGAAACTTTAGAGTAGATCATATTATTTCAGATATGCCCTGTAAAGTGTTCCTTTGAGGTTCACACACATATGATCTTGAAGTTTATCCTTGTTGGAAAACATCCCGCCATTGTCATTAATTACAAATACGATCATTCTTAGAACAAGTTTTTCTTCAGTGCTTGTTTAATCCATTGCTCTGCTGCATTGCAGTTTTCATTTATCTATCAAATACTAATTTTTATACAACCTAAAATGTAGCACAGATGCCAACTCTTTCCTGTGGGGAAGTGATGGGGGGAGTGAGGGTAGTCAAAGGAGGTCATGCAGAATGGGGAGAGGGAACCAGAGGAACAGCGGGAGGAGTCCCAGCCTTAGCTATGGGAGTGCAGGCTTCTCGAGAAATTTTCTCTTCCTGTCCTTAGTTTCACTGAGAAAACATTTGATAAGTTGATACAGGAATAATATCAAAAATTCAAACAAACCATTCAAAAATTAAAAAACAACTTGGACAGATTTGGACAAAAGCAGGGGATGCAGTTCAGTGTAAAGGCCCGGAGTCAATCCCTGGTGTTCTAAAAATAAATAAATTGAAAAAATTTGGGAATATTTGAACTTTTTTTGTGTGTGGATGACAGTGATGTGGTTATTTATTTTTTTAAAGAACTTTTATCCTTTGGAGATTAATACTAAAACATTTACAGTGGAATGATATAGTAGGTGGGATTTACTTTAAATTAATTCCAAGTTGGGAGTGTGGGTGGGGGGAGGATGAAACCAAAATTGATGAGGAGTTGACAGTTGAAGCTGGGACTCATAGGAGTCCATTACACTTCATTTGCATGTTTGAAGTTTTTCCTAGTACTTTTTTAAAAAACAAGATTCAGAGAACTGGTTCAGTTACTTAAATTCATAGATCTTTGATTAGTAAATTAAAATGCAGCCATCCATCAATGGAAAAACCATGTGTCTAAGTCATCTGTCTACCTAGCTGTCTATTTCAAAAATTTGAGTTTTAAAAATTCTTGATGATTGTTTTAGGTGAAGGAATTGAGGAAAAGGCTTAAAAATGAGACAGAGGTGAGATACACAAAATGCATATGGTGAATTCTATACATTTACTAGAGATGGATCATGAATTTGCCCATTAACTTCCTGCTAGCCCTTGTAAAACAAAGAACATGGTCACTTCAATGAATCATAACATCATTTGGCACATCTAGTTATCAAGTGATTTGGAACATACACCTGGAAATAGCTATATCTTCAAGAACTAGGCATGGTGGGGCGTGTCTGTAATCCCAGCACTTGGGAGGCTGAGACAGGAGGATCACCATGAGTGCAAGTTTTTGGACTGTAACTCACAATAAGAAATAAATCTGAACTGAAGATGTAGGTCAGTGGCACAGTGCCTACCTGGCAGAGGCAAGGTCCTGAATTTGATTCCAGGTACCAAAAAAAAAAAAAAAAAAAAAAAAAAAAAAAGAAAAAAAGAAAAAGAAATTTACTATCATGGCCCAATACATAAATAAATACAAACAAGCTTTACATTTTTCTGTTCTGTCTTATCCTGTTATATTTTGACCTCTTGAAAAGCACTGCTGGCTGAATGAAACCCATGAAAGTGATTTTAGACCCAATAGGTGATGTCCTACAAGGTACAAAGCATAACTTCTTAAGATTCTGTGGTCAAGCAATGGAAACTGTCCTCTGAGAGAGGATGCTGTGTTCTCCATACTCTGCCACCTGCTTGCTCCTGGTCCCTGTCGTTTGCTGGCCCAACTCTGCTGAACCTTAGTGTCCCAGACAGATGTGCTGCTCCTTTGCTTCCCCCATCTCCATTCCCCATCTGCCTGGTTAATGCCAGTCCTTCATGGCCAGCTCCAATGTTGCATCCTCCAGGAAGTATCACATTGATAGTATTTATGTCAAATATTTATCCCATCACTCGTTGTTCTAAGTTATGAGTTATGTAAGGTCCAGTTGCCGGAATAGGTGCTCTGAAGGGGTTAACTCGTGTTCATGCATTTGTAGTTTAGGGCTGCAATGGCGTACACTTAATATTCTCTCTCTGCTCAGATTTCTACAGGATCACGAGCCACCTCTGAGGCTGGCTGCTGTTGCAAGCGTTTGTCTTCATCTGCGCACTGAGCCTTTGACCAGCAGGTCATCCTTGGGTACAAGTGCCGTTTCTTTAGAATTATGAGGAGAGTCTGGCCTATGTATACCCAGTCATCTGAGAGCGTCAAGATGACAGTGCACTGACATACTATCATCTGCCTCAGTATTTTTATATTGTTAGTTCATTTTCACTGATGGCTATTTTTAAGGCTTAGTATAGTCCCTCACTTCCTATTGTTAGAAGTGTTCTGAATCAGATCATAAGTGTCATACAGCTATGATCAAGGAAACTTATATTTTCAATTTAAGTAACAGTTACAACACCAAGTCATAGGACATTAGTGAAAGTGGAAAGGCAGAAAGTAAACTGGTTGAAAACTAATGAATCTGTTTTGTTCTATAGCAAGTGAGCTAGAGTTTTATGATTCCTGAGAAACAGGTAAATTGGTTTTAATTTCAAGTGTTTATTTCTGTTTACAAATAGAAATGACCAGGTAAATAGTCCTTGGAAGGGTGTTGTAAGGTAAAAACACTGTTCAGGTGTTCTGCATGTGAGTTGTTCTGCAATAATACCACATCAATGTCAGATATATCTTCTCAGACATGTTAGAAGGGTTTGTTAAATCCTATTCAGGCTGGGCTGAGGTCATTCATGGCTCTTTTGATGTTGTGTGTTCTTAGTAAAAGAATAAAATAGCCTACTCAGTTCCTATTGGTGATAATAAGCAACAGTAAATATAATTTCCTATTCAGCATATTTTAAATAGCACTATAAACATGAGAGTTCCTAAACTGATGTTAGCCAGTTTCTAAAACTCAGTAATCACTCAGGTATACATACTGTGATTTGTGGTCCTCTCTTTAGGATGTTTGAGTCACTCATGAATTAGAGTTTCAGTGTTGTCACATCGTAACTTAATTTCATAAATCCCTTTTTGGTTTATAATTCTGTGAATGAACAATAAAATAAAAGATACAATGAAAAGTAAAATTAGTTTAGTAGTTAGGGAGCCTGAATTCTAATCTGTGTTCTGCTTCTAAATACCTATGTGGTGACAGGCATATCATTTACCATCTTTGGTTATCAGGTGGCTGATCTATAAAATGAAGGAATTAAAATCATAGTATTATGCTTTTTGGAGAGGGAGCAGTCACTCACCCCTGTGTGTGCCAGTGATATTTTTTGCCAGGCTGCCATGTCCTCTGTTTGGAAACAGAGATCTCCTATGATTGTAAATTCTAATATCAGTGGAAAATCCTTCATTAATTTAAATAAGTTTAATAGATGGTTTTAATTCATTTTTCTAGATTTCTTTCATATAGAAGATGTGGAATCTCCAAGGTTTTTAAGAGATCTCAAAAATGTAACGCTTCAAAAAATGCCATCCTTTGAATTAACAGTATCTTTGGCTCTGCGAATTTGCTGAATTTACAGATGCATTTACTAAATCCACAATTCATAGTGAGTAAGGATACTTGTATGTTCTCTGCCTCAGCTGCTAGGCCTCAGAAGCAAATTGAGTTTTTGCTCATTCATTGCGTTCTGAACTGTGAAAACTAGAAAGTTTAAAAACAGGTAATTATCCGAGAAGCATCAAAGCAAATAAAATTGAATCCTGTCAACTTAGAGGCCATTCCACTTAAAAACAAAACAAAACAACTTCTCACTGAAATGGTGTAATGCAGGAAAATGTACCTAAGCGTGTACTTGATACAGTTTCACAAACTGAACACATCTGTGTAATCAGTATCTTAGGGACATGCTAGATCCTAGAAGCCCTCCACCCCACCGTGCTCTTTACCAGGGGTCATTATTGTTCTGTCTTCTAACATCATAATTTAGTTGTATTTGATTTTGTACTTCGTGGGAGTGGGATCTTTAGGTACTGTTTTGTGTCTGTTCTTTTTTCACTTAATATTACATTTGTACATAGTGTTGAGTGTACAAGCAGGCACAAGCATTCTTCTTGTGACTGTGTAATATTCCATTATGTTCCCATCCTATAATTTATCTTTTCTGATTTTGGGCTGTTATGAATGCTATGTACATTCATATATATCTGTTGTGTACATTTATACATACAATGGTACCTTGATTCACAAACTTACTTCATTGTACAATTCTGGAAAAGATGGCCAGAGTCATGTGCGTCGCCCAATACAGATTTTGCCAACAAAAACAAAATTTTGCCACTTATGTTTGTGAATCAAATCATTCTCAAACAAAAGAATTTGTGAACCAAAGTGCCACTGTATATCTGTTAGTAAATGTATGTATCCATTTCTATTGGGGAGATATTTGTTCATGCAACCTTTCCTACTACTTTAGTATATAGGCTAGTCATCTGTTGGAAGATTGAGTGGAAATTAGCTTTATAAATACCAAAAGCATGGATTAACTTAGGTTTAAACCAGCCTACTTGTTTCTCTTCTCTGTTAACAAACACACTCATTAAATGCACAGAGCACACCTGTGTGAGGAGCGGCAGGATGAAGTTGGGAAACACTGGTCCTGAACCATGCTTAGACATGGAAGGTGGTTTGTTGTGCTTTCGTGTCTAAATAGAGCAGCAGACTGTGAGTAGAAAGTACTGAAAGTCTTTCCATTCTTTAGGTAAAATAGTTTCAGATTCACCAAGATTTTTCCTAGTGCTCTTAACTGAAGTATCATAGTAAATCGATAGGATTAGATCATGAAATAACCCATTTCCCAAACTAGGTTACCCTACTTTTATTTACTTTCTATAACATAAAATATCCCCCTTTCTGCCCTCACATATGTAGTTATGCATGTGGGCAGATATTTCAAGAGGAAAATGCCTGCAGACTCCAGGGACTAGAAAAGACCTCTCCTTTTGCAGATACTCCCTCCTCCTTAAGCTTTCCAGGTTTTTTTTAACCAGTTAGACCACATACCTCAATAAATTATTAAAGGATTTATAGTTCATAAATCACTCTTGCAGACAATATTTCATTTGCTTATCTTAGCAAGTCTCTGAGGTGGGCAAGAAAGGTTGTGTGGCTTGAAAAGTGCTTAAAACTTTATGTTCCAGTTTGTAGAGTAGCACCTATAGTAACAGATCTTTTTGGTGGGTTATTTATTATGTATTTGACCGGAAATTTTCAGACTTCTTCTCACCATGCTCCCTTCACTGTCCTCCTCTTTTCTCTGTATGTCTTTGGTGGTGCAAGTGTGAGGCAGCCATTAGAATGCTGCACATAGCCTTCTCACAATTGGATCACCTTCCGATCCACCTTTTAATTTTATCTTTTAGTGAGTAAGCACTTAATGCTTTTGAGGGTGTTACGTTAGAAAGTGTAGCCCAGGCAGTAGCTCATCATATGGCATCACTGGCAAATCCAAGCCTCAACATTACTCTGTCTTCCAGGTGACAGTTCAGACCACATGGCCACACTGAGCAGAGGGCTCCCTTTGGGAGAGGTGCTGGCCACTCATGGGATCCCTCTGGCCTCCTTCAGGTCCATGTATCTGAGCCTTGCGAAAACACCAAGCGTGCCTGTCCCTTGGTCTTGAGGCATGTGGATTTCTGCCTCATGTTCAAATCAGGTGACTTAGCCCACATGAACTTGGATATGATAATTCTTTAAAAAAGCATATTGCACAGCCACTCTGCTGTCCTTTGATGTGTGGAGGTTCCATCATGTGCCTTGTGTCCAGCCTACACATTTCTTTTCCACAGAAGTATCATTTGATCTGGGATTCTCAGTCGTAAATGTATTTTCCTCAGTATGCAGCATTAAGTGCTCCAGAGAGGAGGAGTCTCATTTAGACTGAAATAGAGAACAATTTTGATGAAAATCACCTCTACCCATCTGCAGCCACATCAGCCATGGGCTTTCTTGCTGTCCTCACTGACCGATTTCTGGGCTGCAGCACTGTCGATACCATAACTCACTATTATTGGAAGACTGACAGTTTTATATAGGCACTCATTTCTCCATCGTGCCGGCATTCACCTTGTCTATTACAAATTATGCAGCATACCGTATTCTTTTCAAAATAAGTTAAAATTAAGAGAAGATGGCATAGCATAGGGTTTCGTTTTTTAAATTCGCTGCTGAGTCATTTTCCCTTCATAACTGGGCTAGTTTTCACCAATACCTTTGATTACCCTAGTTCTTTTTAATAAAGCTCATTTTTATTGACTTGCTTTCTACTTAATGAATTCTTCTTGGTGAAAAAAGGAGCTTGCCGGCCCAGCATATAAAATGACTCTGAGTTACAACTGAAGGTGGGCTGCGTTTTTCTGTCTCCGTTGTCAGTCAGCAGGGTAAGTTTCTTGCTTTTTCATGCTGAACCTTAAAGAAAATTCTCTTTGTAAAGCCAAAAATTTATTTTATATTATGAGTAATTTTTTCCTAACATATTTTTTTTAATTAATGATTTTCTCATAGTGCATATTCATACCTAACCATATAGGACTGAAAAATAAACAAGCAAAGACATTTTTTAAAAAATCTTCCTGGTTTGTGCTTTGATGTAAAGCTAACTTTTCTTTAGTAGACGCTGCCAGTCTTCTCCCGGTGTCCACGCCTCTCTGTTATCCTGTGTGGTTCACAGTTACATCTTCACGCTAATAATTAGTCCATTAGTGGTACTGTTTTGATTGGGTGTTACCGAGCTGTATAGACTGTTATTAAGCTTTATTTTAAACCCAATGTCATCTCTTAACACATCACTTTTTGTTCTCATGTTTTGACAGCTTTCTCCTTCCCCACCCAATTTGAGTACATTGCTGCCCTGTCCTATCACACCACACACTGATTAAAGGCAAATCCATTCTGCATTCCCTTGCTACCCCTCCACTCCCAGTTGTGGTTAAGAACACAGTCTTTAGCTGACATAGTGTAGGTATGTAATATTTGACACATTCCAACTCAAGTCCCTTCATCTGAAAGCTGTCTTCCACTGGTCCTGTCCCACATTGCCAAAAACATACCCACATGACCTGTTGCAGTACTTTGCTTCCTGGCCTGATAGCTACTGTTAGAACACACGTATTATAAGAGCACACCAACTTACCTGTCTCAGCTGGAATTTCTTTCTCTTCCTCCTCATCCTTTAATCACAGAAGCAATAATCAAGAATTGGAATCAGAGAAAATTAAACACAGATAGTTGTGTTATCAGGGAAAAGAGAAAAAAATTCCTGGAAAAGGGGACCCATCCTAAAATAATATTAGGGAGTAGAGGTAGAAGGTGGATAGAAATAAAAAACAAATGGGAACATCAGGTAATAAAAAAAAAAAAAAGGAGCCCTTTTAAAAGAAAAGTAACAGTCTCATACTTAGTTTTGCTGGAAAGCTGCCTATGTATTATTATTCCTAGAAACTGGGAGAGGGTTACTATTTCAGAGCTTTGTCTTAGGGAGCTCTTCCTGCTACTATCGCTATTACCTTTAATTTATAATTTAATTAGATTCACTGTCACACACCTGTGGCTTGGCTTGTTTGTCTCATTAGGTCTTTCTTCCATCTAGTTGTGTATGTGCTGCTACTACTGAGTATGGCGTACTAGCATATGTTGACTAACCCTAACCCTAGCCCTTAGCCGACTCCCTTCTGCCTTGAATTCTTCCTTTTATAGAGGACAAACAAAAAGAAAAGCAAAAATGGAAGCCATTTCCTCAAACTCCCTTGCAGCTAGAGATAGCCCCCTGAGACTTCGGTCATATCCTGCCAGAGAGTCGAGGGTTTATCTGCCAGCTAACAATCTAAACTACCCTGAATGTAGTGATCTGAAAGTCAAATCTGCATATATTAATGAAAAGGGAGTTGATCCTCATAGTGATCACGTAAATACAAAACTTTCTACCCATAATTTAAGGAGAAACTAAATCTCAGGGATGCTAAGTAACTTGCCCAAAATCACAGAACCCATACATTTTGAGAGACCTAAAAGCAAGACTTCTGACCTCAAGTGGAGCAATCAGTTTTCTCCCACTGCTTCAGGCTGCCTATTGGGTCAACCTTGTATAAAAATAAAATTCTATCTGGATATTTAAAAGTCATGTCAATTAGAGATTTACTCAAATCTGCACTGCTATTTCACATTTTTCTTGAGTTGTGATTTTATTCTTCAAACAGCCTTGCTTTAGTTCCAACTTTAATCTGATTCATTCCAGAAGTCTCTGTCTGATTTTTCTGGTGAGTTCTTGCCCAGTAGCAGCAGTCACTTGCTAATCTACCGTGTGATCCTCAGCCTATATTCTTTTCCTTGCTTAAACTGACCATGGATAGGACGCACACAACAGCACTAACCCTGCCTGCCTCTGCAGCATGTGGTTGTGTTTCAATCATTTCCCCATTGTGCCAAATATGGCTCCTTCCAAGTCTGCTCCACTGTCTTCTCACCTTCCAGTCCTTCTCTGTCTCCTTTCCAAATAGGAACACCTTTTTCTCATCAAAAATCTATTTAGTCTGCAGGATAAAGCAGATGTCTGCCTCACCCTGCTGTTATTTAAATTTGAGTGCAGGTCATTTATCCTCTCTGTCCCTTTGTTTTTGTATCTGTAAGAGGGAATAAATTACACCTTTCTCACCCTATTAAAGAGGGACATTATGAGGAAACTAATCATTGTTTAATTCAACTAACTTTTAGTGGGCATATGCCATGGACCTGGCAAATTCTGAAGCTTGGAGAAACAAATATTCCAAAGGAGGGTTTCTGTCCCGAGTCCACTGGCAGAGACAGATTTAGAAACAGCAAGTTCCAATATATGGAAAGTGCTACAAGAGGGGTGTACCTGCTATATAGGAGCTCTACCTGGCAGCTTAGAAAAGCTTCCTGAAGAGTTCATGGCTGATCCTTGAAAGACAGATGAGGGTGAAGGAGAGCAAGAACACAGTAGACAGGGGAGACTGTACTGACAGAGCAGGGGTACAGAAAGAAGCCAAGGACATAACAGGATAGTCATGGTGCCATGGGCAAGAGCAAAGGCACGTCCTGCCAGTCACCTCTGTGTCCCCAGTAGCCAGCAGCATGTCCTGCTTCAAAGTGCCACTGTGGGAAGGGCTGGGGATTTAGTTCAGTGGCTTAAGCACCTGCCTGGCAGGCTTGAGGTTGTGAGTTTGATCCCCAATACCAAAAACAAAAAACAAAAAAAAAAAACCAAGTGCCACTGTGAGGACTGGACAGCGAGGTCACGAACACCTATCACACAAAGTAGAAACCAGGGAGGGCTGTCAGTGAGACACAGATGAAACCTAGCAATAAGGAGGGGCAGGAGGGTGAGAAAGACCACGAATGGCTCATGGAGAAGCCTTTGAAGGTGGCCTTCAAGGAAAGTTGGTGAGATTTACCAAAGTGGCTTCTCTTTTTTTTTTTTTTCCCTTCTTCTGTGTCACATTCTTCCATTCACCAACCTCTTGACACTGGCTTAAGTTTCCCTCCACCCCCTTTTCTTCCTGGCTTCCTTCCTGGATTATTTCTTTCATCCTGCCTAGAAACCTTCATTCTCTCTAACAAGCCAGAACAGACAGAGGCGTTGCTCGAGCCCTTTCACCTCTCCTGTAGAGGAATTTTATTACAAAGACCAGGGATATAATAGCTGGCAAAATTATTTTTTTAAAGACCCAGAACTCCAGTGAAGAAGAGGAAGAGCACGCATTTTCTGACTACCTTAAAATGAGTAGAACTTGCAATTAATAAAGGTGATTGGGTAACTTTATGAGTCTGAGACACACACACACACACACACAAGTGTGAGATTGAACCATGGTGTTTTGATTTAAAGTAATGTAATAGATGAATCGCAAGTCAGGTTTGTGAAGTCCAGAAGCCTGGTATTCTAAGATGTAAGAACACATCCCTGCTGGTCAAGAGGTTAAGAAGAGAACCTTTGGACATAAACCTACAGCAGCATCCACTGCCTTTAGATGCAGATGTGAGTAGTAGTTAATGATAAAGGGAAAGGCAACAAAGGAAAGGGACTCTTAAGCAATACACACATGCACACACACATGCACACGTGCACACGCGCATGTGCTTACAAGCATCACCACTAAGTAAGGCTATGATGGAAACAGTGGCTGGTTTTCAGTGTTGATCACAATAAAGTGTAAGTGCCCAGACCTGGTGAAGTTCCAAAAAAGAAAGAGGTCTGAAATGTTATCCTGTAAAAGCCCAAAGGGGACTTTAGTGACCCAAACATAAAATTATGTGCAGCAACCCAAACTTAGTTTAAAGAGATAATTAGTTCAAAGAAATAAAATACTAAACAAGGTATTATATTACCTCTATTAACAAAGAAGATGGGTCTAACATATTTTCTAGTCAAAAATATTCCTGCTAAGTATAGAAATTAGATAAGGAGATGAATGGGCTATGTTCTGGATTATCATAAAGGAACAACGGTTTTTAAAATGCCATGAAATAATACATTATCCACAACCTACAGACAAAAAGAAATGGAAATGTTTATCATATGTTTAAACTGTGGAACACTGGACTGGGGGTGTTGTGATAGATGTGTGAAACTCAGTAGTACATTGTGAAACCCCATGTTTGATCCCCCACATCACAAAAGATATTTTTTAAAAAACTATTAAATGTCAAAGAAGATACTGCAATGCTGGTTCGGCCATGGCCTTGGGGATCTGGAAATGAAGGGACAGACTGAGCTGTCTGAAGTGTGGACAAAGGTCTGACTTCTCTCCTTTCCAGGTCTCAACACTTTAATGAATACGGCTGTCTAAAATTAAGAGGAAAATAAATATTTTCTCAGCAAGAACAAAGAGCATCATGTTGATACTGATTATTACATTTGTTTTGGTTTTATTCATAAATTATGCCCAGAAAATAGTAACATCCTACAATGGGCAATGACTTCATTTTAGCTTCTTAACATGATACCACAAAATAAATCTACATCTCTAAAATTGCTTACAAAGAGTAGATCTTTTATGATTCTGAAAGAGAACATTTTTATCTACAGGTTGATGATATAATTTCATCTAACTTTCCAATTTCCTTTCTGTTAAGTATGTTATTACAAGCCATGTTCAAGTTGGATTCCTTTTTAAATGTTTCCCTTGATTCTTCTGTTTCTTTTTTTCTTTCTTTGTTTTTGAAAGTTTCCTTGCATTTCCTGAAACCCTTAGAGTGTTTCAAGGGAAACATTGAGCTATTTAGGCAGCAGTTTTGTGTGTGTGTGTCTGTGTGTGAACCAGTGCTGCTGTGAACAAATATCGCATTGTGTATTCTACGGAGCTGCCTCGTTTGCTTCTTGAACAGAGCACCTGGTGTTACTGGTTTCAAAGAATATTTCAAGATTGGCAGTTGGAGTCTCTTCATAGAAGTGTAGCAGCGCTTCCCAGAAAGCTTGAAAAATGATATGCAAAGTGAAGGAGAGTAGAGAATAGGTGTCACCCTCTAAAAGAACAGTAAGCAGCCGCAAGGCCCTTCATTCAGAGAGGATTCCAGGAGAAAATGGAGACGTCTGAGAACCAACTTCATAGCTCCATGTGAGATTAGAAAATAATCGAGAAGCCTCTCAAAATAGGGTTCTGCTTAATCTGCCTGCCAGTCTTTTTCTTATGAGCTTGAGTACAACAAAACAAAACACACAAAACAGAGCCTTCTGCTTTAGGCAAATATCCTGGAAAAGCTTCATTCAAAAGCTGGAAATCGTTACAAATTTTCAGACAACTATTTAGTGTGGTCTCAAAAAATCTCAACTTTTTATCAAAAGGAAAAAAAAAATAGGTGGTCTAAAGATGTTTCACAATAACTCTGACCTTCAAGCAGAAGAATCGTGATTCTGCACTTTGAACTTGTGATTTCCTAGTCACCAACCCCCATGTCCTCTTGCGCGCACTCACACAAGGTTAGTGAACCTGCATGAAAGGTTACAATGAAAAACACCCAGAGTCAATCCCAAGAGACCTAAGGTACTTTCCTTATCTCATTTTACATCCTAGGAATATTCCTTGCAGCTGCTCACTGAGCAGAAATCATTCTGCAAAAGTCTTAACTTCTATTCAACCCAGATATGGGATAAATCAGGACAAAGGGAAATTACCTTCTGAAAGTTTCTTTCACAAATGAATTGGATACCTTGACTCCTTTTCCTGAGTATGCTTCCCATAAAACTAAGGTTCCAAATCTTGGATTGCACATAAATAAATAAACATTTAGCAGGGTCGTGGGAAGAATATCAGACTAAGGCTTGACCACTTAGAAAGACTTAGAAATCTGAAATGTGAACATTTGTTTTGTGTCATCAGCTTACATAATAATTATGGTGATTTATTTTTCTATAGTCTTTTTTATGAAGCAATATCCTTTATGATCAAGTACTCAAAAATTCATATATAAAGTATATTTGCTCTTCAGAACTGGCACATATGAGATAAAATAAACGTGAGGAATCGTGTTTCTGGACAACATTGTTGTAAAAACCATTTTTAGTTTGTGTTTCACTAGTTCAAGGCAGGTCATATGAAAGTAAAAATGTACCAGTGAAAAGTCCAGCACATGCATATTGCTATTCTTCAAGGTCTGTGCCCATTTTTATTTTCAAAGACCAGCATAATGGCTTTGATAAGGTACAAAGTAAGATAGAACTAGATAGTATGCATTTTAGTACTGTATAGTAAATATCATGTGACTAAATAACTTATGACCACATAGCTGGAAGTCACACTCAGGTCTACTAGTCTTCCATTTGGCCTCACCAAATGTTGGTGGGTGGCTAGTTAGGAAGGCAGGGGGATGGCAACTGGAAGGAGAAAAAAACTTCCCATTGCCTCCTGGTATGACTGTCTTCAAGTTAATCACCCATTGTGCCAAACATTTTAGGGATGGTTCCTCCACTATCTTGGCTACACACTGGAATTGGTAGTCTTTTTGACCTCAAAAAAGTTGTTTTAAAAAAATTATTAAATTATAAAGTTTCAAAACAAATCTTGTCTTAGACTAAAAATACCTAGGTTTTTGGCATATCACTCTGTAGGTGAGGCTTGAACTTCATAAATGTAGTAGGAATAAGGAAAATCTTTTACATAGTTTGAGGTCCTAAAATGTTTTGTTATTTACTGGCAGATGTAGACAAAAAGTGATTATTAATGGGGCGTAGTACCTGGACCCAGTGGTGCATGCCTGTCATCCCAGGCTTTTGGGAGTTTGAAGTAGAAGAATCACAAGTTAAGCCCCAACCTGGGCAACTTGGCGACTTACTGAGACCCTGCCTCAAATTGAAAGATGGGGGGCATTGTGTGATGGCCCTGGGCTTGATGCCCAGTACCAAAAGTGGGGGCCCGGGGTAGTGAGTAAAAAGACTGAGAGCCAGGTTGGCAGCAGGCATAGCATCGCAGATGCTGGGCTGAGAAGAGGGAGCACTACCCAGAGCTGCTACAGCCACAGAACAGGACCCGGGCGTGGTCTCTCCACTGGCTTGAGCCCCAGGCGCGAAGGCTGGGGCACCTGTCCAGTTCCATCCCTGCAGGCTCTGAGTTTGAGTTCCCCTACATTCCACAGATGGGTGAAAGCCTACAGCTGCATCCCTGCTGACCTCTGCTTTTCCCCACCATATTCTTGTCTCCCATGGCCTCTGGCCTCCTCTCACTTGACGCCAAGCTTAGGCCAATGCCGTGCATGGACCTCTTTGGCTGCCACCAGTGTGACATGGTGTGTTTGTGGTGTCCTCTCATTAGCATATGGATGCTTAAAAGAAATGCTGTGTGGTCTTGAAAGTCTCCCCACATTTGCTGTATTAGTTATAATTCTACAAGCTTTGTAGTCAGCTTCAAACCAGAGACAGAATGTCTTCCACGACTTGTCTAAAGAAGATATAATCAGGGGTCAATTTCTGAATTGCTCCTGTGAGGCTTACCTTCTTCAAAACCTACTTACTAAAATGAGGCTGGTATAAGTATTACTCCTTTAAAATTAGCACTTGCCAGGAAATAATTAAGTGAGCTGTAGAGTGTTTTCTGTCCCCCTTGCACAACAGTTGTGTGTGCACTGTCACATGCCCACACGTACTGGGAAGAGCAACCCCCACGCGTCAGGCACTGTGGTAAACACTTGTGCATTGTCTCATCTGAGGAGACTGACTCAAGAAACGGAGATTCAGAGAAGCAAAGCAGCAACCTCAGTCTCCCAGCCAGATTCCAGTCCAGCTGAGTCTGACTCCATAGTCTGCCTCATCACTCATTACCCGATCATACCAAAGAAACTGGCATGCATTTACTCTATGAATGCTTGTCCAACTCAGCTGAAAGAATGAAGGAATTAGGGGGGAAGGGAGGGCAGCAAGTCCATCCTAAAGCCTGAAGCTCAGTGCTCCATGTCAGCCTCTCAAAGCTAAGCCGGTTCCAGTATCAATGGCTGAATTGTTTGGAATGCACTGTTCTCAGAAGTATATTGGAAGTAGAGTGTGACCCCCATATCCTGCAGTAATATTAAGGCAGTCTTAGTGTGTCTTAAGGCTTTAGTTTGAAGAATACGGAAGTAAAGCCGTGCAGAGAATCTGGCAGTGAATACTCATGTCTGTCATCTGGGAAGCAAATGATGCTTCTGTTGTCACCCAAGCTGAGACCTTGAGAGAAACTAGGGAATCCACGAGGTGCCTAAGTCCAGAAGACCACAGGTGGAAGGGCGTTCAAAACCTTAGCAAGGGACAGAAATTGCCCCTCACTTCAGTGTTAGCCTCAAGAGCCTTTTGTAATTGTTACTCAGCCATCCTTACTTATGATGGTTTACTCATTTCAGTATCCAAAAAAAGGTGAAAATGAGTTCTTAAGCTAGACATCATCGGATGTGTTTAAACCTGTTGAGAACCTCTCTGATCCCCTGTAGTAATTTACCATGCATGTTTAACAACAATTAAGAGCCCCCAAATATTGATTTAGTAATTTGGACTGTCTATCAAATCATGTTCTTCTAATGTGGAACAGATGACCTCCTTGAAACCACCTTAATCAAAAGAACAACAGTTCCCCTCAGCTCGTTTTCTTCTAGTTCTCATTTGGTTAAATATAAAGAACAGTTATTCTGCAGCATCAAAGAGATGCAGGGAATGTTTGCCAGACCCATAACTCGTCAGGTACCTGCAGCTAAGAGACTGAGAATCTGAAGATGATAAGGATACAGAACTTGGATTGAGTTGAGTTTGGCCTGGCAGCCACTGCCAAGTAGGGGATGTGGGTGAAGTGAGATGTGTGACTGGTATGAATGGTCTGATAGAAGGAGAATGATCCAATTAAGCACTGCCCCAGATTCCTCCTGCAGCATTCCTGCCCTCCATTGTGTATTCACTGCTGGGTCTGGGGACACAGGAGGCCTGAGAGTCAAAGTTAGCTACACCCGATAGGAGCTGCTTCTTCCAGAGACACTGCTGCATTGAGCAGGTGAAGATGTGGAGCCAAGGACGAGTATTCCTGAAATATGTTTTGGAAATTCCTGTTGAACGCATATATTCGGCAGCGTACCAAGGCCCTTAGTAACAGCCCATTGGGTGTTGTGACAACAGTGTAGGCGTGATGACAGTAGCATGTGTGGGATGTGGCAGAATGTGGAGGTAGAGCAGCAGGAGTCTGAGGTGCGGTTTTTATTTCATTGGGAGCTCTACATATGGTGGGGCCGCTGTTTGAGGTCCTAGCAGAGGGCATCATGTTAATGGGAGCCAACTTCATGTGGGAGGCCCTGCATGCGGGGAAAACTGCTACTACAGAAACTGGAATCCTTCTTGACTGTTTAAAGTTGCCTCTTTAAAAAAACTTGGACATTCAAGATGACTTTCAGGATGGATTTAGGGGTTTCTAATTTTTATATGGAAAATGCATTCTTTTCTGTACAACTATAATCATAAGTTCTATCAGAAATAGTTCATATTCTCTGCATTCATTTGGATTAACTGTTTCATACCAAATGAGGAGCTTGGCTTCTCTTCTATGAATATACATTCTCAAGAAAAAAGCATCTTTTGGGAAGGGATTGCTGAGGATTGAACCTAGGTTCTCATGCCTGTTAGGCAAGTGCTCTACCACAGAGCTACATCCCCCACCCCTAAAAGCATCCTTTGTATGTTGTTACTCTTTTCTTATATCTCTGCATCTACCTTGTCAGGGTGACACTAAATCAGCAGGTGTTAATCATTAGTGAAAGATCAATTTAGGAAATATCTTTTAAAAAAATCTTAAAAGTCAAAATTTGATTACTTTCACAAAAGTAGGCTTCTATTTAATGAAATAATTTTGTTAAATTATTTAGTTATTGCAGGGAGCTGGAGTGATTAAAGTGTTTTATAATGCACTGTTGTTTTCCATGAAACTCTAGTGTGGCTCTGTTCCCTGGCCACAGGAATGTAAGAACTTCTTGGCAAATACCCTGCCAGAGGATCGGGTGGGATGATGTATAATTAATGTCAAGTGTTATTGCCCTTCTCCAGTGCCATCCACCCACTGACCAGCATCGCCTTCTTCCTGTTCTTTCTGTATTCGGAGCTTGGTTTACACCACTTTGGTTCTCAATGTATCTGGATAAAATTCTGAAATCCTGGTTTCCCTTTTCGAGCATACACATAACAAGAATCAGGTTCATGTGAAAAGGAGTAATTTTCTTATATCTTTGTTCACTAGGTTAAGAATAAGTCAGCATTTTAACACTTGCAGATATAGTCAAGTTAGTAAAGCCGCCCCCCACAAAGGAACATTCTTATAGATGCTTATTAGGAGATATTTTTGTTTTTGTTGTTTTCAGTGTTTTAACTTTCTTCTAGCTTGACAGATATTAGGAGAAAATGCCTGGCAACTATTAATGAAACAGCAGGATCTTTTCCCATTCTTGTTTCTATAAACGTACTGGACAGGATTCAGCCCAAAGAACTAATAAAGTAAAAAAGATATTTGTACAATAAGAAGAAAAGACTAAAAGTACAATTCATGAATATCTCAGGACAGTAGAAACCATGAGAGTCAAGCACAGTATGATGTATCTTAATTGTTTAATAAGGAAGACTATAATTGTAAAAAATCAAAATTCCAAGTCAATCCTGGGGTTAATTTTAACTAAATAAATATTTCTTCCTGCAAGGTTACTGGGAAGATAATTTGTAAGTCAAATTCAGGAATGAAATTTAAGGGTAGATCTTAATGGTGGTGAGGACACTCAACAGGTTGGTGTTCCTGTGCCTCCGAACACTCAGACTGGGTGTGAGAACATCTGAGTGCTTCCACAGCACTGGTGAGCAGCTGTGGCCTCCAGTCTACAGGGCCCTCCGCCAAGCTGCAGCCAGCCTGCCAGCCTAAGCTATGGCCACTAATGGTGTAACCTCAAGTGCACTGGGGGTGTCTGAGACCCTTTCCAGCCCAGACTGGCAGTTAGCTCTGCTTGGCTGGTGCCCATGCTCTATGTATTGCTAGGTACTTTGGCTGTCATACTCATAATGGAAATGATATAAATAACAAGAGTGAAAATAAGGCTACCTCAGTAGAGAGGAAAGTCAGACAAGTAGGATACCTGGGAGAAAACAAAGAGTGAGATTTAAAAGCCAGTTTGAATAAATTATAAGCAAACCCTCTGAGTCATAGACACATGGAAGATTAAAAGCCCCTACATAGCTTTTCTTAGCCTGTTGCTTTGCTGATTCACCAAAATCTGCACGAATTATTTTCCTCCCCTGTCTTTTTACTTTGGTCATGTATCTCTTTTATACCAAATCACTTTGTCTGGAAAGTATAAAATGAAATTCCTTAATGACAGCATTACAAATGGAAATTGAAGAGGTTGCCCAGGCGCAAGTCCTTCGTTTGAGATATAAACACTGCTGTGTCCTTGAGAGCTACGGCTGGGGGCTCCTGCAGCAGGCTGGGCCTTGCCACTCTTGGACACCCATGTGCACCCTGTTGAGCCACTGGCGATATTTAGATGGTGATATGTACAGTAAGTACATTTTCAGTAGCTAGGATTTCTGTCTATGTATTAGAAATTAGATCTCTTAATATTCTTGCCTTTTCTCCTTGGAAAGCAGACATCTATCATGTCTGTGACTTTTGGTCCCCTTAATGAACAAGAAAAGACCAGAGGGAATTGTGAGAAAAATCTTAATTCATAGATATGATGTACCCTGAGGAAAAATCATAGCTCTTCAGTGAGTTTCCAATGCAAATTAAAGAAAGATGTCAGGGTTGAATTATATTACTGGTAAGTCTTAGTAGCAACATACTTGCTATATCTGAGAGTCAAAGATTTGAGTGGGTTAAGGAACTGTGATTCATTTGGCAAGTGTTATGCACTACAGCAAGAGGGTCACTACTAAATAAAAATTTTTGTGTAACTTTGAATTTAAATTCAGCAACTGCTATACTATTTCCATGTAAGAATAGATGGATAAACCAGGTATGGTGGTGCATCCTTGTAAATCCCGGCACTCAGGAGGCTAAGGCAAGAGGATTGCTGAGAGTTTGAGGCCAGCCAAAGATACATAGCAAGACCCTGTCTCAAAAAAAAAAAATAATAATAATAGGTGGCTAAACTGGGTGGGGTGGCACACGCCTGTAATCTCAACACTCTGGGAGGAGGGAGGCAGGAAGCTTATGAATTCAAGCCTACCCAGAGCAACTTACAGAGACCCTATCTCAAAATTTAAAAGGGGCTGGGGGGTAAAGCTCAGTGCAAAGATCCTGGGTTCAATCCCTAATACCTAAAAAAAAAAAGATGCTCAAGTGTGTCTGCGTATAATTTTTGCATACTTAAAAAATATAAGTGTTATAGAGAAGAGTCAGTGACTCCAAAACATAGAGAATTTTATCAGCCTGGGTATCTCACATAGGAATGGTAGGAAAATAATAATTATCTGGGAAGAAGGAATGGGAACCCTCACGACCTTTGGAAGTGGGTCTCATGCTCATTCCTGCCTCTGCCCCAGAGCTGTGCTGACCCCTTCCCTTCCTTCCCTGACAAGTGCCTCTCTCTTGCTCCCATTTGAAAATGCTTCCTGTTTCATGTACACATTTCCTATTTCTTACATCCTTCTTGAAGTAGAGACCATATTGTTCACTCAGGAGGTATTCAAAAGATCCCTGACTGAATGAATGATTGATAACACTGGGCAGATTTCAGTTATTCTTTCTCTGTGTAATGCAAGATGAGAGGTTCCATTTCTTACCCTGGGTTAATTTAGGCTCACCTATTTTAAATAGGTCCTATTTAAAGTCCTCTATATCACCAGCTGGGACTTGTTTTAAATAGACCACACTGTACATTTTAGACTTCCCTTTTGTGCCTAATCTCATGTGGTGCATTTATTTATGCCCCATTTCACTTCAGGGTTTTAATTCAACAGTGCTCCATAGCAACAGACTGAAATGCATATGCTGTTTGCAGATTTGAATTTTCTAAGACTGCCTTACTGCTGACTTAAGAGCCTGCCCACCAGATTCATTTGTGCCAATACGTGGATCCCTTCCTGACCTAGACACTGAGCCTATCTTTTCAGGCTCATGAAAATAGGCTGTGAGGCTGGGCACGCTGGTACATGGCTCTCCTCCCTACTACTCCAGAGTCTGAGGCAAGAGGTTAATAAGTTCAAGAGCAATTTAGTGAGACTCTGTCTCAATGTAAAAATTTAAAAGGGCTTGGGGTATAGCTCAGTGGAAAAGGGTTTGTCTTGCATATGTGAGGTCCCAATTTCAATTCCCAGTATATAAAAGAAAGTAGCCAGTGAACTTTGATTTGGTGAACACATTCAGACAGTAGGTCTCAGCTTCTCATTCATGCATGCATGCATCCATCCCTCCATCCACTGGTATTTATTAAACACCCACCATGTTTTGGGTTCTCTATTGGGACTAGAAGTAATACCCCTTTTCTGTGAGTAGTTCGTGACTACACACACATAGTAGTATCACACATCAGTGCAATAAAAAGCTATAATAGCAACACAAGCAAAGTATTCTGGAAGTACAAAGGCCAAAGCAACTCAGGAAATTTGGGAAGCATTTCAGGGAGAAAATGACAATTTATCTGAATCTTGAATACTGGAGGGAAGGGACTAGTTGGCAGAAGGAATAGACTAAGCATTGAGGACCCTCAGGGCTGTCTATGAGACTGACGATATCTCACATTCCTGGTTTGTCCTGTTCCGTTCTGCCCTAAACTGAAGCTGTCCCAGACATGTCCCATTTTCTCTCTAGGCCAAGGGAGGTCTGGCAAGTCAGTATCTACTGCAGCTGGAGCGAGTCCCCGGGTATATTTGCCTTTGACTACTGACCTGTGCCTGGCTCTGTGCCTCCACCTTTGACACATGGACCCTGAGAAAATTGTAGTTTGACCAGAGAGCAGAGTTGTTCAAACTGATAGCATTGCTGCTCCTTCTTGAAGCTTTGCAAGAGTAAACCTCCCATCATGAGATGGTGGTGAGTCTCAGAGCTGGCCCCGGCAGAACGGGCTATAGACTTCATGACCTGCACCTTCTCAGTAGGAGATGAGATCCAGATGGCCCTTCTGCCTGCAGAAAGGCCTAAGTTTAGTGAGTTTGGATGTGACAGAATTCTGTAGCGTCACACTGCAAACACTGAGTGGGATGAACTAGCTAAATATTTTCGTTTCCAGTTGAGATTGAATCCTATCTCTAAGCTTGAGGTGGCCTGGACATCCTGTCAAAACCACCCCTCTTCCAACCTCAGAGGACCTCTGTGCATGCTCCACAGCACCCATCTCCCGGTACTGACAATCACAGACCTGTCTAGTCAGCAGCTGTCATGGTGTCACTGTCCCCTGAGGGCCCCAGACCCACTGCTGACTTTACTATAAGGTCATTTAAGCAGTGATCTGTATGTGATAATACACATCTACTGGCCTGTATATCTAACCTCCACAGCTCAGTAAACTGAGATAATGCTGAATGTCCTTTGAAAGAATGTCCTTGCTAGCCTTTTTCTTCGTAGTTTTAAAAACAATAAAATATTAAGTGTCTTTCAAATATAAGACCTCATCATGGTTTTTGCTCTTGTTATGTTGAAGAAGAAGGTGAATGAGTAGGCTATCACCATATAGTTTTGTAGTAGAGGGATCTAGGAGCCCCTTTCTGATGGATCCTAATCTTCGCTGCCCTTCTCTGTTGCCACCACTGATTCAGGGCTTGAGAAAATATCCCTCAAAACAGGCACAAACACAAATGACAAAAAGAAATCATTTAAAACTTAATCCATTGTAACGATGTCTTATCAAGAAACAAAAGTAAATATGTGAATTGAAGGCAGATCAACCAATTTAGGTTATCAAAGGAGTGGCTGGAAAATATGATGAATGTTTACGTTTTAAAAAGTTGCGGTACTCAGCGGCTCAAGTGTTTGCCTGGTAAGCATGAGATCGTGAGTTGGATCCCTGGTACCAAAAAAAAAAAAAAAAAGTTAAAGTATAGGACACGTTGCCACTAATCCCCCTCAAAATACTTCCCCTCACTTCATACACACTAATCCCATCATTGTTAGTGCTTTCTGAAGCAGCTCTGGAAGTTCTCCTTCTTGAGTATCTTTAGATGTGCTATTGTGGCTGCCTTCACGTTGGTTCCAAATGTTTGCCTCTCATGGTCTTTTTCTTTTTCTTTTTTTTTCTTTTTTTTTTTTTTTGTGGCACCAGGGATCGAACTCACAACCTCACACCTGCCAGGGCAGGTGCTTAAGCCACTGAGCCAAACTCCCAGCCCTAGTTTTTTGAGGCAGGGTTGCACTATGTAGCTCAGGCCGGTCTTGCGCTCACGTTGTAGCCCAAGCAGGCCTCGAACTCACAACGCTCCTCCTACCTCAGCCTCCCAAGTGCTGGGATTAAAGGCGTGCGCCACCACAACTGGCTATTTCATGGTCTTTTTCACTTTGGGAAGAGCTAGCTGGCACCAACTGGCATCACATGGTGCAGTGTGATGAATAAGGTAACCACAGACCCACAGTAACGTTTCTATGAGCCTGCATTTCCATCGGACGGCCCTCAGTAGTAGCATTCACCCTACTTTTGAGCATACCTCCTAAAGACATGAAAAAAGACATCCAGAACTGCTTTGGAAAGTGGCAAGAAAGATGGGGTCAGTATATTCAAAGTGAGGAGTATTTTGAGGGGAATTAATGGCAATGTGTCCTTTACTATAATACATTTTTAGAAATGTAAACATATTCCAGTCACACTCATATCTGAATGAAATAGGTGACCCTATAATCCATGAAGAAGTATTATTCTTCCTTCAGGGTTCTACAGTTTTAAAGTTTGCCCAATGGGTATTCTAGCACAGTTACTTTTTAAGATTTTACCATATGTAGTACAATGCAGCTTTATGAATATGTGGTATGCTGACAGCCCAAATAAGTATTGAAGTTGTAGCTGCTAACTTAGACTAGTGAAAAGAATTCCTATTTTATAGTTTTCTCTATTGAGAAACACTTTAATAACCTTATTTCATAGGTAATTTATTCATTTAGAATAACTAACTTATAAACTATCTAATATTCTGGGTATTTTTTCTTTAAGATGCATTTAGAATTAGGTGGTCTTAAATAAAAGGAAGACAGCATTTAGCGAGTGTCTGTTTGTTTCCTGGCAGTGCACACTGTATCCCAGCAAAGGCACAAAACTCAGCCCTCCAGGCTGGATTGTTTCTGAGACCCACACTTAGGACCTTTGCCTTCACACAACAACGTGTGCCTAGTTCATTCTTTTAGAAAAAGATGTCATTCATTGTTACCAAACCAAAGTTTGTATTTTTTTGCTGGCATAAAAATTGGGGAAAGTCTGCCTACACTAAGATTGACTTGGCTTTTTTTTTTTTTTTAAATTTTCTCTTTCTGATTTCTAAAAAGAACTATCCATTTTCAAACTCGTTTAGCTTCTCAGGCCTCAGAGCAATCAAGCCAATTTTTACCAGTTTGGTTTGAGTAGCAAAATGCCTTTTGATTTTTCCCACACAGGCTTCAGAACCGAGAGTATGTTTTCTGAATATATTTAGTTGCACCTTAGGTGTACTTGTAGAGTATAAATGACAGGAGTATGATCAAAGAAATGGGAATGCAAGCTTCTGTAGTCACAGGAAAACATCAAATAACAGCATATACATTCTGACTCAGAGATAAATGTTTGAGGTTAATAATTACTAGCAATGGTACATATAAATATTTTATATGACTATTGTAGGTGAATTTTGGCTCTAAGGAAATGTGTTTTCCCTTTTGTAATAATTGCCAACCTCTTAAAAAAAAAACACAGGTATGTTTCTTTCCTTTACTTTTCTGCTTTGTAATCATACTTTAAGATATAGAGATTACATTTTTAGTTAAGAAACCCGCAGCTGTGAATCTTATCTATGAGAAATTTTCCTGCTCTTTTGCAGTTTTTCTTTAAAGACACTGAGTTAGAGTCACTTACTAACCACAAGTCCAAAGTGCATCAGGTTTTAACAGCAGATCTAAATTAAAAACTCAGTAATGTGGAACAAATGAACCCCTTAGTTCATTTCCAAACTAAAATCCTGGTTACTTTTTATTATTTCTAAACCTTTCTTACTAAAAACCATCAATTCACTGACTTCCTTCTGGTTCCTTCGAGCTTTGAACTGTACCCTTACTATAGAGCTATAAATTAGCATGTCACTGAGCTACACCGTAATTTGCATTAATTTCTTTAGGGTTGAAGTTGTCTATCTGTGAAGACATCTTTATAGTACTTAGAGTTCGCTCAGAAAAGTAATGCCCAACTAAAGGATGTAAGACATAAATTTTAAAAACATGCTTTCGCTTTTACCTTGGGGTGGAAAATAAAAGTGGTCAAATTATATGTGCAGCTCTGTGATCCAGAACTTACTTTCTGCTACTTTAGTCCTGTTGTTTTGGGCACAGATATTTCAGCAGAAGGAAGGGAAGAACAGATTCTTGCTTGCACCCACCTGAAGACAAGGAGGTTAAGGGGGAAATGGTCAGGGCCATAAAAATGTCAGAAAAATGCAGTGATGCGCTTGTTGTGGGATGCTGGGCAGGAAAAGAAAAGGTCTCAGTGGAGAGAGGACAGGGGATCCTCCGGATCCTGCTTTGCTCAGGCTCACAGGAAGCTTGCAGGAGTGACCCAGAGCAGGTGCTGCAATGGCCCTTGTGGGGCTCCTCAGAGCAAGCGTCCAACCCCCTGCCCTTCGCCACAGAGCTGGTTGTTGTGATAGGATGGAAAGGGTTAGAGATGAAGCAGTGCATGCATCCCTGGAGGAGGCTCACAGGGGAAAGAACTCGCAGCTGCTCTCCTGTGAACCCGAATTTCTAGAGAGTGAGCCTTCTGGACACACAGGGAGCTGTTTGTCCCCCCTGGCACCTGTTGGTCAGGGTGACCATGACTGCTGTTCTCCAGGCTCGTCCCCTGCACTGGCTCCTTACTCCCACTGCCCACCTTGCCTTTCCCTATGCTGTATCCTGCAGAAGTTGATCCCTCAGTGGAATTTGTTTTCCAAGCTTTAAAAACAAAATTACTGGGAGTGTAAAAGAAAACCAAAGCCTTCAGTCCTTGGGCGGCATGCCACCAAACCCCTTTAACTCAAGCCCTGGGTTTCTGTGTTCCTTTGAAATAGACACGGTTTGGGTTGAACCTGCACTTCCTAGCATCTGGAGAAGAGGAGGAATATACTATTTTTAAAAGGAACTTTCTGGAAAGTGTACAAGACCTGATAATTAAAAAAATAAAAGCCAAGCCCTCAGCTGCACAAACAGCCCTTGTTCTCTTCCAGCAAAGGTCTGTCAGGAGTGCCCACCTTCCTCTCCCTGAGAAGAGCAATTAAGGAGACCAGGAAGCATCACTGGGTCCGTCTGTTTTCTAGCAGCCTTTTCAGTCCCCTCTTTGATGTAGCTGTGAGCGTGGGGAGGGGAGCTCAGCCAGCCTGCTCTTGCCTGCAGCCCAGTTTTTAGGCGCTACGTTCACTGAGCCTTCTCTCTCTCCTAACATGTTTTTCTGAATCAGAGTGTACACATCTGTCTTTATACCCAGCCGCTTTTTTGGCCCCAAACAAGTTCTCTATGAGTTTCCCCGACTGAGCTCAGTGGGATCTCTGTCAGCTGCAAGATTTATGTCATCTCGTCCAGTCCTGAGAACTGTTCCTTCAGCTTCTCACATCTGGATCTAATTGGAAAGACATTAAGTGCACTGGAAAAGCATATTTTAGGGCAGTTCTTTATAGACACCCTTATTAAAGGAGCTGACGGCCGTAGGTTCAAGTAGGATGAACTGGGACGAAGTCTCAAAAAGTGGAAAGCACGAAATTAAGAAAGAGCTGCTGGAAACGAGAAGGCTCTGTTCACAGATCACATTTACTCAGTTGCCGTGGGAGAGAAACGGAGAGAGGCGCCTGCCGAGTGCAGGCTTTGTCCGGCAGCGTGTGAGAGCCACACAGGGATGAGTAGAGCCTTTGGTGTTGGTATGGATGGTTTCTTGCTGTGCCTGGTCTTCACATCCTCATGCGCTGGCACTTGGGTGTGTACACACAAACATTTTAGAGGAGCCGTGTGGTTGGTAACACAAATGCCGTCACCTTCTTGCCTCACTGTCCCCTTCAGGGCCACCACACCCTTTGGTATCTTGATACATAACAATAGAAGCATCTAGTTAGCTTGGAGCGAAGACAGAACACATTTGTGTGTTAGCAAACTCCCTCGCTCCCTGGTCTTCTCCTGGTTTAGTAGACATTGTGAAGTTTTAAATAAACACATTCAAGATGGAAGGCAGAGGGGTCCTTGAGTGGATCTGTAGTATGCAATTTCTCCACTTGTGGCTGGTGTCCAGAAGAATTTGAAAATCAAAGAGCAGTTTGTCATCAAAAGAATACTGGTATCTTTCTTTATATATATATTATGCTTTGAAGCCCAGAGCTTTCTGTCTGCTCCAGAGTGGCCTCACCTTCACACCGATTATTATTAAAGAGCAAAGAGGGTATTTTGTTTTCCTGTTTGGGCTCTACTTCATCTCATATACACCTTTGGTTCAACAAAGGTGCTTAACCTTTTCTGAGCCAATGGGTTCTTTTGCTAATCTGGTAAAACCTACTTACCCCTTCACGGAATGCTTTAAAAATACATACGATTTCATAAAATTCTATTGAAAAGCAATTATTAAAAATTTTAAAAGCAAATTAATTTCTAATAATATTTCTTAAAAGCATTGATTAAAAAGATCTAGCAATTGTTTTAATAAGCTAGACACAACATAAAAGTCTGTGAATAGAGGACTGGTTAAATAAGTTATGTTACAATGATATAGTGAAACACTACGTGGCTGTTAATCATAATGAGATAGAGCTATTGATGGCATCAAGAAAAGGTATCAAAGGTGCATTATTACATAAAAGAAAAAAGTTACAGAAAAATAAACACAGTGATTTCTTGTGCAGATAAAACAAAAAGTCCATGTGTGTATGTACAAGAAAATAACAAATAGAATCTCTGGAAAAGTGCACACCGAACTGTTAAAATATTTACTTCTGGGATGGGATTGGAATGGATGAAGACAGTATGGGAGACATGTCTTTAACATTTAAATACTTTTTAAAGTTTTAAAATGAGAATTATTCATTGAAGATCAAAAATACTATTTTAAAAAAAAGTTGCTCCAATTTTGTTTTTGTTTTCAGTTTTTCCTTTGAAATAGCTATAGATTCACAGAAACCTTCGAAAATAGTAGAGAGCTGTCTCATGACCTCTGCGCCTAGAGTCCCCCAGTGGCCCCCAGTGGTCACATTTTACATACCTGAGTGTCCCGAGCAGGAAGTTTACACTGATAGGATGTGTGTTGTAGCTGTCTTCCATTTTATCGCACATGCAGCTTCATATAACCACTGCTTGTCAAGATACAGAACTCCTCCATCGCCACCTGAGCCTCTCTCCTGCTGCCCCTTATAGGCACTCCCTCACCTGCAGCCCCTCGTCCCCAGCTCTTGAGACCCACATCTGTTCTCCCTCTCTGGGCTTTTGTCATCTCCAGATTTTTATAGGAATGGAATCATGTAGTAAGTGACCTTTGGAGACTGGCTTTTTCTCTGTCAGTCTAATGCCACTGAGATCCCCTTAGATTGCACGTGTATCAATAGTTCCTTTCTTTCATTGCTGAGTAATCATGGGTACGAATGCATCTCTTTTGTTGAACAGTTCACCTACTTCTACTGTGGGATGTTTGGTTGTTTACAGGTTTTCACCGTTTCAGGTAAAGCTGCTGTGGACATGTACATGGATATAAATTTTAATTTGTCTGGGATAAAAACCCAGGAGTGTGACGTTTTGAAGTTCATGGTTAGTTTTTTATGGAAAACTTTTCCAAGGTGGCTTTCCCATCAGAAATGTATGAGAGACCCAGTTTCTGAGTCTTTCCCAGCATTTAGTGTGTTGACTTGATCTCAGCTGTCCTGATAGAGGTGTAGTAGTGATGTGGTCCCAATGGCATTGAGTGATGTTGAGCATCTTTTCCTGTGTTGATCTGTGACCTGTAAATCCTCACTGGGAAAATACCTCTTTATGTTCTTTGTTCATTTGTTAATTGGATGTTAGTTTCTTTGCTATTGAGTTTTGAGTGTTCTTTATGTATTCTAGATACCTGTCCTCTGTCAGGTGTGTGGTCTGCGAACAATTTTGTCTAATATTAAGTTGTCTTTTTCATCCTCTTCCAAGGTCTCTCACATGGCAAATGTTGATAATTTTGACGAGGTTCAGTATGTTTTTCTTTTGTTTTTAGAAAATAAATAAAGTTGCTTGCTGCTTTAGTCTTTTCATTAGTATTCATCTAACCTTAAAACGCCCTGCAAAAACACCTATTTTAGTTGTCCCTGAATATTGACATAGGGAGTATTCCTGGTTTAAGTGAAACCCAGTGGAGATAGAATATGGGTCTGGAGTCTCATGAAGTTCTGTGTCCTGCTCACTCACTATAGCTTGGCTTCTTTCTCAGTGATAAGAAAGTCGGGCTCAATTTTGGTTACTTTTTATTCTGGGGATTGGGGTTCACTAGAAATTCCCCACTCATTCTTTATCTTCTGGAATTCCCACCTCCCTTTCCCATGGACAAAGGATATGAGGACTTTGTCCACTGTTGGCTTGTGGTCTCTGTGTCCTCTAGAGGTGTCTTTGTAGAGCAGTCACTTTAAGGAAGAAAGGAAAAATTGTGGCATTTCTTGGGACCATTATAGTGCAGAACACTCATCTTAACGTCTTCTGATGGACTTTGTGAGCCAGGCAGCCACAGTCACTGATGATGACTGTAGCACAACTCCATGTAAGAGTTAGTGAATCAGACACCAAGACATGTAAGGTCCAACTCTGTCCTGTTCTAGGGCCTTCATACTGAACGTAGGGAGACAAACAGCCTGATTCCTCACAAGTGTGTGCAATGCTACTGTACCGCACAGCAAAGGTGGGGTTTTTTATGCCTGCTTTCTTGGAATTCTCCTCAGCTCACATCTAGAGTATGGCACCCAAACTCTCTTGGAGTTAAGTGTGGCCAGGTCACTGTTTCTGGCCATTGGAATATGAGGGTTTCTAGTCCTCATACATAGCACTTCCTGTGCACCATCTTCCATGTTATTGGAGTTCCATTAGCTAAATGGAGAGGACATAAAGCTAGCCTAGAGAAGGGCACAGTCATAAGATTAAAAGGCCCAGGGCCCTCACTGACCAGGGGCCACTGTCCAGGAAAACCCTGTTGCATTGCCAAGGACATTGAGATTCTGGGATGTTTATTTAGCAATTCGCTTCTCTTGATAAGCACACAAAGCATGGGGGGTCACAAGCCGGTACTCCATTCCAATGTAGAAAGGCTTTATAGAGAAAATGCCTAGTTTCCTTGGGCGTATCCCATATTGCTGCTCCAAAACTATAAGTACTACTTACTTTTACAAATCAGGGTATTGCCTTGTTGCCTTTGATGTTTATACTCCTTCACTAATTTTTCTCTATTGAAATATTTTACCCTTGTTTAGCTAATAATACTAACTATTCAAAGCACTAGAGTTGCATGCTGTCAAATTCCAAATAACTCATTGCTTTTAGAAACCAACCCACCTTGAGTCCATTCTTCTAGCCTTTTGATAACTTAATTCATATCCTTTCCGCGTATTTATTCAACAAGGAAGCTTTTTTAATTCTGGCAAGGTCATCCTGTTTTCCTCTTGGGCTTTGATATTACCAGATGCTAGAGGAAAAACATTTGCAATATGCCTACAATCTATTTCAATATACACTTCTATCCAATTGAATGTCAGGCATGCCCAAAGAATGCTGCTGGTTGATATAATGTCTCTTGCTTAAGTTAAGGTTTTGATTTTAAATTTCAAATTGGAATGTCTTGTGTTACATTTTGCCCAAAAATTCTCAATTTATCTTGCATCCTTGAAAGGTTAACCATTAAGAGTGAATTTTAGCATGGTGTCTTTAGAAAGCATAAGAAAAAATTTTTTTGCATTTGAAAGGACACTTGCCTTGGACAAGAAAATATTCTGTCTCTTAATACGCATTAGGAACTGCCAGTTGTCAGGCGTATAGCTTAAGATGGATTAGGATTCCATCACTGATCATCACATAAATTCTTATACTTATTGCCTTACATCTTCATTGGCAACCAAGCAATTAGAAAAAAAAAGTGGTATTTGGATATATTAGAATGTTTCAACCCTTTTAGAGTACTAGCAGGCTCAGGAAACAACTTGAAATTTTTGACATAAGTATTTGCCAGACCTAACTTATAGCCCCCAAAGCATTCTAAATTTTTTTCTCCTTTGGGGATGGGTGTAGGTGAGGAGGACCACTTGTGACCATATTATTATAACACAAAGTAAATCTCTTTGATTATATTGTCTTAATGAATATGTTTTGTTAGTACTCAAGGTACTAACTTGTTCTTTGAAATGGTTATATAAACTTTAAAAATTATTTTTAGTGATGACTCTAAAACTTACAAACCAAATGTGGTATCTTTAGTAGTGTGAATTTTTTCCATTTGTAACTTAAAAAAAAAGGAGGGGGAGATATGTATATACATATATATACATATTCTTCTCCAATAAAGTTTATTCCAAAGTTGCAATAATATAATTGGCATAAAATAAGTTTGTAACACATGAGAACTCCCAGACCTACCATGATCTGTAACATAGTTTGTTTGGAAGAACAACACTTAAGGCCAAGTATGGTGACATGCATCTGTGATCCCAGCTACTTCAGAGACTGAGGTGGGGGGATCGCAAGTTCAAGGCCAGCTTGAGCGAATCAGTGAGACCCTCACTATAAAAATAAAAAGGGTGGGGGTGTAGCTCAGATGTAGAATGTTTGCCTAGCACCTGTGAAGCCCTGTGCTTGATCCCCAGGAACTCCACCCACTTCCCTGAAAAAAGGCCAACATGCAGCCTCTGCTTACTCCACTGAAATAACTGGTCTTTAAACACCAAATGAAATGTTACATCTAGGTTTCAATAAATGGGAGAAATAATCTGCTTTCTAATTTCACTGGAGAATTTCTAACAATTAATAAAATTATGTTTAAGAGATGGCTTCATGGGCTCTTTTTTAAATGGGGCATTCATTCTTTTAGTCATTCAACCAGTAAATACTTGTTGAGGGTCCACCATCCCAGGTGCTCAGTGTGTAGCAGTGACTACAACGGACAGATTTCTAACCTCATGGACCTTATGTTCCAATGGGATACACCGATAATAAAGATGTAAATGGTTAAACAAATATAATAAAAATTTAGGAGGCAATAAAATGTTATTGAAAATTTTGCAGTTTGAGGAGAAGAACATCAGTAGAAGTAGAATGGTGTGACTCCCTTAGGCCCAATGGTCCTGAGGAGGGGACAGGAGTAGAGAAGTGGATGAAGTGAGGGACGGAGCCATGCAAAGGCCTGGAGCAGAGCGTCTGGCCCCAGGTAACACATACGAAAGTCCTGGAGCTCTAAGAGCTTATAGGCTGCTGTGCTGGAGCTCTGGGGGCTCTGGGGAGCTGGCTGGTGAGACTGAAGCTATAGGTGGGCAGGCTCGCTTAGGGCTTTGGGCCCACAGTAAAGAATTGGAGTTTTTTCTAAGACACATATTCTGGAAAGTCCTGGAGGTTTTGAAGAGGGTAGCGACCTGTTCTTGTTTATATTTGAGAAGGATATGTGCGAAGACTAGGCTTTGGGTGGGCAGGTGGACCCAGACAGGTGAGTTAGGAAGCTTCAGCATGAGTTTCCCTAAGCAATAGGTGCCTTGGGCTAAGACAGTAGCAGAGTGGGTAGTGGAAAGTAAATTCTGGATGCATTTTAAATAGAACCAACAGACCTTGCTGGTGGGTCAGATATAGAAAGTGAGAAAAAAAGCAAGTGAGGCTGATTCCTAGGGATTTGCCTCAGTAACTGGTTGGGTGGGGAGCACCATTTCCTGGGAGAGGAGTGGTTTGGGTGTGGTACTCAAAAGTTCAGTTTGGGGCAATTGAACTGTGTGTTAGACATCTAAGTGGGGAAAGCCACCAGGCAGCAGTCAGATAGGTGAACTTTAGAGCAGAAGTCTAGGCTAAAAATGGAAATTTGGGGCCATAAGTATTTATAAAGAATTTAAACCATTGCCTTCAGTGAAATCATTTAAGGAGAGAGTGTTGATAAAGAAGATAAGAGGTCTAAGGATGGACTTTAAAAGTCAGAAGAAAAAAAAAAAAGCCAGCAGCACAGGATACTGAATAGAGATAAAATAGAAAGAAAATAAAGTGGGCAGGAGGCCCCAGAGCCAAGCATCATGCAGCATTTTAACATCAGGAAGAAATCTGAAATTGCAAATTAGTGGAGATTAATTTGTACTCTCTGGTTAGCCCAGTGAGTATCTGGCCCCAAGCTGTCTGGGTTCCAGTCTTAACAATGTCTTCAAGTTAGCCCAACTCCAATTACTGGCCCCATGTCAAAGGTCAATCCTACCTGCTCTCCCTCTAACCTGGGTCGCACTGATCCTCCCATCCAGACGAGTCCAGCAGCCTTTGCTGTCAGCTCTACACTTTCTCGTCACACTCTCATCACTCCTTCACATCTTGGAAGATTCCAGCCCAGGAGAAGCAGAAGAGCAGAAAGGGAATGGATCCATGAGTGAGCCCCAAGTTGGGCATGATAGCACAACTCTATAATTCCAGCTGTCTGGGAAAATGAGGCCAGAAGATTGCAAATTCAAGCCCAGTCTAGGCAATTTAGCAACTTCATGAGACCTTGTCTTAAAATTAAACAATAGAAAAGGGCTGAGGATGAAGCTTAGTGTGATAGCCCTGGGTTCAATCCTCAGTACTGCCATGGTGGGGGAGGGAGGAGTGCCTCATGAACTTAGATCCTGGGCCAAGACCTTTGCTCTCACAGGGCTCCATGACGTGGTCTGGATCATGCCCTTTCATGTCTACTCAGGTGATGCAACCTCTCACTGGCTTGAGAGATGGTTCAGTGAATCCACAAACTCATGTATTGACCCCAGAGCCAGGTTGTTTAGGTCCAGAACTACCAGAAATAAGCCTTATGTCCTTGAATAGACTATTTCCCCTATAACTCTGCAGCCTTCTCCTTAACTGTGATATGCTCAAATTTGTCGTGGTTACTGTAAAGGTTACAAGACTTAGGAAGTAGAAAATTCTTAGCACAGACCAAGTGCTTTGTCAGTAATTGGGATTCCCCTTGCCCAAGGTCAGATGGGTAGTAAGAAGTGGAGACAGTGGTTGAAATCAGGTTTGTTTGGCTGCAAATCCCAGGCTGAACCACTGCTTCCCCATTCACAGCAGATCCAGGGAGCTGGAGAAGGGATGTGACATTTGTGTGCAGCGGGTTGGTGGGGCAGCTCCTGCAGGCTCACTGAAGTCACCACAGAAGCTTGAAATCGGCCACAGT
>RJWM01009172.1:0-69233 GCA_004363535.1 Dasyprocta punctata
GAAAATAAAAATAAAAAATAAAACAAAATAAATTGTATAAACAAATAATTCAAAAAGAACACAAAACAACATAGATCAAAAGATATTTTTCTGTGAATAGCAAAAATTAATAAGCTAGATAACTAAGAAAAGGTGAAATTAATTTAAAAATCTAAAAGTAATGTATACAAAAATTAACTAAATAGAAAAACTACTACATATTTCAAGTAAAATGAGAGTAGCCCAATTCTAATATAAGAAATGACAAATAAAAATATCCATGAAAGATCAGAATCTAATACATCAAGAAACCACTTTGTCCAATGTTACATGAATTTACACGCTTAAATCAAACGTATAATATGTTTGAAAAAACGTACCTTACCCAGATTGGGCAGGCATAGGGAGATGGAGTTCAAAATGAACAGCATAATGGATATGTAAGGTGGGCAAGACTGCAGATTCCCTGTACATTAAGACAATAGTTAACAATGTGTTGTAATGAGGATTTTACTTAAATGACTAAGAGCTACTTGTATCACACAGGGAGAAGAAATGGGTCAAGTAACTATGAACATGATTGTATTGGTCAATATTCTTTAGAGAAAGCAACCAGAATATGGGACTGTCTCTGGGACTTCTGTGGTTTCTGGTGCAAGTCCCAGTGATCAAAGCCAAAAAATTCTGGAATTTGATGTCCAGGGACAGCAAAGGGAACAAACCTGCCTCACCCCAGAAGGAAGAACCAGAGAGTTTCCCCTCCATCCACTTTCCCATTCTACTGGGCTCCCCGGCTGATTGGACGGTGTGCACCCACACTCAGGGTGGGTCTCCCACACTCAGTTTGCTCATTAAACACACTCACAGACACTACTCAAAAGTTGTATTTTACCAAATTTGTAGGCACGCCTCAGCTCAGTGCTATTATGTTGTACACCATAAATATAAACAAAGCATTTATTCAAAGAATTATGGTTTACCAACATTGACCCCCATGGACACAAAAAGACTAAATACACCAATTATCACAGAAATACATTGAGAATGTAGGCAAGAACTCCTGTAGAAAAAAATAAGCAGTAAAGCCAGAATTTTTAGAGACAGACTGTTTCAATAATCCCTAAACTATCCAAAAGTACAGAAATATAACTTGCTGTACAAGTTCAGAATAATATTCAAGCCAAGACCAAGAAAAAAAGCATCGAACAAAACAAACTAAGGACCAACTGACTTACGAATACTAGTATAAAAGTTTCGAACAGAATTTTGGAAACATTTTAATCCTGTTAGTTTTGTTGTAAGAACGCAAAAGCCATTCAACATTTGGAAATTATGTCATCTACCATGTTTGTGAAACTATATAAAAAATTATGTAATGTCTTCATTGGTCAGAAAGTCTATTTCAAACTCAACGACTTAAAACAACATGAATTTGTCATCTTACAGATCTGGGGAACAGAAGCCTAAGATGAGAAGCCTGGACTAAATTCCGGAGTTGAAAAGCTGGGCTCCTTGTAAAACTGTAGGGAAAACCCATCCTCTCATCTTTTCCAGGGCCATAGGTGCTGACATTCCTTCACTTTGGCCATTTCTTCCATTGTCAAAGGCAGCATAGTCAGGCAGAGTCACTGTCACAATGACAACTCTCCGGTTCTTTCTCTCTTCTGCTTCCTCTTCTGCTTAAAAGAACCTTTGTGGCTACATGGAAACCATTTGAACAATCCACTGTGGTCTCTGCAATTTTAGATCAGCTGATTGAAAATTATAATGCTATTGACACCTTATTAATTTTCCACATAAACTAAAACTCATAGATTTCAGGGCTTAGGATGTAGACATTTATTTTTCTTTTAGTGCATATCATGTATTCAGAATAGTAGGCTTCATTTTAGCATATTTTTACATGCATATAGCATACTGTGATCATTAAGCCCTTTGACCTCCCTTCTTTGCTTTTTCCTCCCTTGACACCCTCTTCTCTAATAGTCTTCCTTCTAGGGTAGAGACATCTCTAAGGCTCATTCTTTCACCTACTGCAATCTGTTAGAGGGGGGAGCCCAAAGTTTACAAATCAAGCGTCTGAGATCAGTAAAGGTAAAATTATGTGCTTATAATCACATAGCTAATTCACATCCTGGTTGGATATAAATTAATATAATGCTTGTCACTCAGATCAGACAACTCTTCTCATAATAGACTGAACTTCACATACCACAAACTTCAGCCTTCCTCCTAGAAAAAGAAAATATTACTCTGTGTATAGTGTATAGTGTATAGAATATTTTAAAAATTTAATACATAGCATGCATATTTTCTTTAAACTCAAAACAGAATGTCCTCTTACTGTTTTTAGCATACTTTCTGATAATAAAGATGACAGCAAAAGAAAGTTATGAGATTGAGATTTTAATGAATTTCTCTGCCAGTGAAACTTGAAACTGGGAGCACTGATCTAAGAAGCACATTATTCTTTTATTAAACCTACACAGAACTCACGCATGTCTAAAGGGACTTCCTGACACAGCACTGAAATTTAGTGTCGGATCTTCAGGCTCGAATTTGAGCTGACACATTGCACTCACACATACACACACCCCGTTTCTTTCAGTTAATAAATGTCTAGACTTCTTACACTTGGAAAGGTCAGCATACCTCGATTTGGTAATGTCATTAGAGACACCTCCCTCTGTTTCAGTGAGGCACCTGGGAAGATGAGCTCTTACAACCACATAAATTAGAAGGCCAGGGGACCAACAAGGTTGACACATCCATCAGCAAGACACTATGGGACTGCCTTTTACAGAGACCCCTTCAATGATATGTTCTCTTTTATTCTGACTCCAGAATAAAAGGTGCTGTCAACCTCATTTAGAAGGTTATTCCACATTTCTACATGCAAGGTGCTCTTTCCACTCAATTTCTTTCTGTTTGATCATAGCCCAATGGTCTTGGTGATTATCTTTCTCTCCCACTCGTAACATTGACTCATGAGTTAGTCCAGGTAATTTTAGTCTGGGGGGAAACCAATTAGTGTTCGTATTTTCTAAAGAAGTCTTGCCCTCTTTGGAGAAAGATAAAACTGACAGAGGAAGGGAATTCAAAGACTGACTCTGTGACTAAGTTTTGTGTCTGAAATTAGGAAAGAAATCGACCGTACATTTCTGCTCTGGTGTTGACTGAGGCTTCATACCTACAAACCCATCAAAAACTCGGGTTCCTGAATTTTGGACATATCACAGAGGAAAAGTTTTCAGAGGATAGAGACATTATGGTAACCATTGTTGATTTCCTATTGTCTGGTTTTGAAGGCCTGTAAGGCTCTTATTCTTTTGTTTTGATTGGTTTCATACTATTTTGTTTTGTATCAACTCATTGTGTGCGAAGGTATGGACAACTATTTCAAAGAAAACAAGAGACATTATGGTAGCCGCTATTGATTTCCTGCTATCTTGTTTTGAAATCCTGTGTTTTTTTGCATTGTTTTGCTCTGCTCTGCTTTGTTTTATTTTATTTTGTTTTGTTTTATTCTCTTTAAAATAAAAAAAAGAGTTTTCAGAGGACAATGGCGATTGAAAAAGATTATATATTGATAAGAACCATGGGTGAAGAATCATTTCAACATAATTCCACTGC
Source organism: Dasyprocta punctata (assembly GCA_004363535.1). Taxonomy (NCBI): domain Eukaryota; kingdom Metazoa; phylum Chordata; class Mammalia; order Rodentia; family Dasyproctidae; genus Dasyprocta; species Dasyprocta punctata. The sequence continues at coordinate 3,613 of RJWM01009172.1, forward strand.
AAAGTATGAGGTGGTTCTTGTCTTTTTTGTTAAAATTATATGTTTTTATGGGGTACGTAGCGGTACTTCAATCTGAGTATGAAATATGTATCAATCAAATCAAGATAGCATACATTTCCATCTGTTCAACCATTCGACATTGTCATGTGACAGGAATCACATTTTGAAATATAGTGTGTGTAGTTTTGCTCCGTATTTATGCTACTGTATAAAAAAAGAAATAGGAATTACATATTTAACTGATTTTGGTGCCCTTTGTTGAGTTTCTTTCTGTCTTTCTTCCCTCCCTTTCCCAGTCTCAAGTAAACACTAATGCATTCCATTCTTCAACAAGATTGGCTTATGGGTTTCCAAACATGTGTGGACACATTGTCCTCCTGTGCCTGGTTTGTTTTGCTTAACATAGTGATCACCAAAAGGTATTTTTAATTTTAGGAGGAAAAAGGGAAGAACACACCAGTTCTCACATGAGTAGGAGGAAAGGATGAAGAGGCATGGAGGTTCTGTGAAGAAGGGTACTGACTGCCTGCTTCTTCATTATAATCCAGGCACCGCAAAATGTTGGGAACCTAGAATATAATACTAAAAAGCCTGATTTTTTTCTTTTTAATCTAGAGAAGGTGTGTGATTTGAGAGATGGAAAAAAGACTTGGTAACATACAAGTTCTGGTTTAAAATGACTCTAGTACCCACTAGGGGGGAAGTTTGCAAAGATATTTAAAGATCATTTGCCTCAACTCTTGTAGTGAAAAGGTGGCAGTGGGCGCTCTCCCACTCAGAGGCTTGTTTTTCTGGTAAGAAAAGAGACATTTGGAATAGGCCAGCATGAAATCATACACATTAGAATTTCACCGTGCAATTTTATTTCTTGTTCTCTTTCTGTTTCTCTTCTTTCCTCTTTCTTTTCCTTCAGAATGGAACATTATTAATTAAAGTAGCAGGGTAGAGTGCATGGTTAGGATGATAATATACTTTGGATTACTGCCAGACCTTGGTCACACTTTTTACCTTCCTTCACTCAGTTTCCAAGATACCCCACTACCTCTTGAACACTCAACTCTACATTCCTCATTACTGTATTAAACTTGATTTAAAAATACTTCTCATGTCTCCAGCATGCAATTTAAATCCGTCTACAATCTAGACCTTGTCAACTTCTCTCACTCTGAGTTACAAAATTATATTTTCATTTTTCAGTGAATTTCTGTAAGATACCTAGTCTAAGAAAGGAATCATTATATTAATGTTAGGTGATAAACATGAAGGTTTTGACAGGAAAATATGAAAAAGTTGTAATTTTGTAGATTTTGATTTATATTATGTTTATTTTCTAAACTTAGTATGTGTTATTTGCATAATTAAATTATGAAGTCATATTGAATCTATAGTATCTTTTCTGTATTAATGAGGGAATAGAAGTTCTAGAAAATTAGGTAAACTTCCCGAAATAAAGCAACATAGGAGAAAACAAGTAGAACTTGAATTTTAAAATTTAAAAACCTAAAGTTTTGAGTTTTGCTGTCCTTTAGTCATAAGTTAAAGAAAATATTCTACATCTGCATGTATCATGGTAGTTTTGACAATTATATTTATGTTTTCAAAAATATTTTCATTTACATGAGAATTAATTAAACACTTCAGGATGCTTTTTCCCATCCTCTATACTCCAGTAAAGGAATTTTCTGTCTTCACCAGAAAATATTGAATTACATTTGAGCAAGGCAGTTGCTGTCTTTATAATTGTTTTCTGGCCTAGAGTCTTTATTCTCAAGAGTTTGGAAGCATTACTTATACATGACATTTTGGGAATGGTAACTCTCTTCACAAATTTTGTTTCCTTCCGGTGTAAAGGGAAAGAAAATAAGTTTGCATACATTTATTATTCTCGGGTATGCAATCAATTTTGGTCCATTTGAGAATCACCACATACATTGGAAAAAACATGGACCTTGTGACCTTGATAACAAACATCCCAGCTTTACAACCAGAATCAAAGAAAGTATCAGTGACTTCAGTCTCTTGTCACAGTGTTCTCATTCATTATGTTGGCCAGGGCAGACAGCAATGCCAATGCTACAGAGTTTTGTGTTGTTGTGTTTTGACCTTATTTTCCTCCTTAGGTTGTAAAGAGGGAATTGCATTGTCCTGCCAACCAAGACATGAGTGACAAATGGAAAGATCAGAATGTGACCCAAGATATTTTGAGATGACTGTCCACTCTCCTCTCAAAGTCTACTTGGGAATCATTCTTAGAATTCTAGCTATGGGAAGACCTACTTGAGGATTACCCAAGATTGCAGGGTTTCCTGAGTTTGGTTTCCTCTACTTTCCCCTTCCTTTAGTGTAGGCTCTTCTCAGAAGGTTATTGATTTCAGGTTGTGTGTTCATTTGGTGATATAAGGCTTTCTGTCACTGTTTCTAGTGCATCTCTGCAGTATCCACTTGGAAAACCATGTACTGTGCTGCTGAGGTTTGCTCTCCTGAGAAAGCCAGGCTCTTGAGAATAGCCAGCCATATCTTCTCCCAGAGGGACCCAGCCAATCAGACACTGTCTTTTATAACTAATCCAAGCTCCCATACCCTTTGCATCCACCTGGAATCCAACATCAGGGTAAGAATATGGATAATGAGACAACCGTGAAGCTACCTATACCAGCAAAACCAGTGAACCACTTTATTAGATGTCATTGAATTGATTCCTACTCTGAATATAGGTCATTCTCAGATGTGCAGATTTTTGCCACCAGCCTCAATTTTATTGTCAGACTTCCTATGAGAGCTTTAGCCATGATTCAGTCTTTACTCCCATTTCATTTCATGGCTTTCTCAGCTTCTTGTTCATACAATGCCCCTTTTATGCACAGTATGATTATAGATGTATATACGTGACATTTGTAAACTTTATATAGATATATAGATTATAAGCATATATACATTATGCATCTTTTTTCTTTTAGATTTGGGGCAGAACTTGGAAGTCAGAGTCTATTTTAGATTTCAGTACTGAACAAGTGATTTGAAGAAATGCGCTTCATATGCTTAAGAATCCATAAACATCACTAAGAAACCATGACAGTTACGCCACTGCTGGCATGTTCTCTGAACCAACAGGGCAGCCTGTTTTTGAATCTATCTGCACTGATCCTCCACCTCCTACCACAGGTAGAAAGGCACAACAAAGCTAGGGTCCACTGGAGCCCACCTTGGAAATGCCAACTCTGAAGCAAGTTTGCAGGGCCCTGGTTAACACCTTGTATAACTTTGGTGACAAAGAACATCCAGATACATGAAATTCCATGAGGCATCAAAGGACGATGGGAGGGAGGATTTAATGTGAACTGAAAAATGCAGCTACAGAGGATGGACTCTCATCTGCATAGGCCTCACTCACACCACAGATGGGGAGCCATGGAAAGCAGCCCTCCTTGAGTTATAAACCTCAGGCTCACATGAATCATGGGCCAAAACATTAAACATTCCATTCTCGGGAGAAGTGGAACCGAATTTGGGGCTTTCATTGTTTTCCCCCTTACCTCAATGTGTGACTTTCCCAGGACAGCCTACAGTTACTTTTGAGAATATAAACAACAAAATGAGAAAAAATAGATCAATCTAAGGCCACCTAGGGAACTGTCTGGCACCAACAAAGTTGGAAAGTATACCAGAGGAGAGTATCTACTTTTCACAGAAAATAACTGAGTACACCAAGGATCATTGTCTAATGAGACTCACAGAAATCAGACATCTTATCCACTGTGAGGATTTATTTATTGATTTTTTTTTTATCTTTTTAAAACAAGGCTTCACTATATAGTTCAGGATGGCCTTTAACTCACTTTGTAGCCCAGGCTGGCCTCGATCTTGCAACAATTCTCCTGCCTCAGCCTCCCAAAAGCTGGGATAACAGGCATGAGCCACCATGCCCAGCTTTTATTGATATTTTCAAGTGTATCAGTAAGATATTCAGTCATCTTATCAACATCTGAACATCTCCATCCTATGCTTTTGAGAGTTTCCTAGCCTAGCTTACTTGACTTCCTCTAAGGGAGCACTCCTCACAAATCCATATATTCCAGATTTCTTTGCTAAAGACAGAACTAGACAATCAAGTGTATTCTGCTAAAAGCATTCCTTAGATAAAGATTTTCATGTTAGTAGGCACTATTTAGTTTGACCCAGAAGGTCTAGAATGAGTGTGGTACAGGATATTCGACTGGGTCACCTGCCTCCTTTCTCAATAGTGCCTTCCTTCCCATGCACTGCTCCACCACTGCTCCCAGCAAATAAGAATAAATGAACAGGGGAAATCACTGAATAGCTCCTTTCTTCACCAAAAGCGCTCAACATAAAATCAATTCTATCTTAAATGGCTGTGCTTGCTCTCAGTTCTAACTGAATTTTAAAAACTAAATTATTGTTGTGGTTGGCTTAATTCTTCAAATCTTCTGGGAAGTGAAAAATCTAATAAAAAATGCAGAAATAGAACAATTAACAGAATTATTCCTTACCTGCAGAAAAAGTATTTCTCTTTGGTTTTTATTTCTAAAATATGTTTTATGGAACTCCGAGTTGGCTGACCTCTGCCACCACATACCATACTATTAAATGTGTAAAATCCTAATTATTAGAATTTCACTCTTACAAATTAAGACTTCAGTGCTTAATAAATAACCCTGCTACTTGGAAAAATCTGATAATTCTCTACATTGAACATGGAAAGGAGTTTCCATCGTGTCAATCAACTCTTAACCTTTGGTATGGCTACCTGGATCACTGAGTCAAGAAGTTACAGCATGAAAGCTAGTTAACTTAGCAACAACCAAAAACACACCTGTGGTCAATTGGTAATTTTGGTCCTGAGCACAGATCTTGCCATTTATGATCCATGATTATTGTTAAATATTTAAAGTTTAGTGTCAATGGAGAATTTAAGAACAGGTTTTATAGAAAGGGTAATACAAACTTCTACCCTGATTTGCCTGGCCCACAGTTACAATTTTGCCATAGTGTAGTTTTTAAAGTAATTTTTAGTGCCATTCATTCTCAAAAGTGTTCTATGCAAATGGAATGCTGTTAGAGATAGACTACAATTATGCTAAAACATCACATCTAGAGATTTATCTACAGATACAATGCAAGAAAAGTGGTTGGGAAGTACTTTACTTAGCATATTATTTATGAATCTAACTAATAGCTCATAGAAAACAATTTTTAATAAGGAGTTTTAGAGATAATCAGATATGGGTGAGAAGGAGATGACCTATATGACTCAAGATCATTTTAAATTTGGGGTCCTGGCATAAATATCTTTACTGACTGTGTAACTGAAACTCAGACAGTTTAACTAAATTATTCAGTTACACAGTTTGTTTTTGACACACCTACTGATTCTGAGATCAAGATCTCTTTCACATACAGCATGTTTGCAACTCCAATATTTATTATATGGTGTAGGGCACCCGTGGTGGCTTGAATAGTGTATCTTAAGAGCTTATGTACTTGCAGAACCTTTCAATATGATCTGGTTTGGAAATAGGTTATTTACAGATGTAATTAAGGATCTCAAGATGATATTATTTAGTATTTGAGGTAGACTCTAAATCTAATGACTGGTTGTCTTATAAGAAGAAAGAGAACACAAAAAGACAGGAGCACAGACACACATATAAGAGATTCCATGTGACAATAGCAGCAGTAACTGGAGTGATGCAGCCACAAGCCATGGACACTGAGCCCTGCTGCTGACCACCAGAAACTAAGAGAGAAGCTGGAACAAACTCTTCCCCTCACCCACAGAAGGAATCAAGACTGTGAGCCCTGACTCTTGATCTGTGATAGAATAAATCTTGGTTGTTTTAAGCCACCCAACTTTGTTATAGCTGCTCTAGAAAACTAATACAACAACCCTTCTCATTCCCATTAATTTCATAAGCTACAAAGACAACAAAGATATAATAAGGTGCATCCAGGTATTAAGCTCAGTTCTGTCCTGCTTTTACTCAGAGAGAGGGGAAACCTCAAGGTTCATTTATTTTCATGTATGTTTATTTATTTAAGCATATATAAGGAGACTAATGAGTGGTAGTTTTACTGATAGGAAGATTCATGTAAAATAGTGGGGGGCAGAACCAATTGGAATATGCATAAAGAAATAAGCAGAGGAGTAGGATGTTTGTGGTAATCAATATGGAGAAGTGTTTGGGCTTCCCTGGAAGCATGGGGGAGACAGAGCTGACTGTGAAGGTCACGGATAGAAGATCAGGATGACACAGAGATGGGTAATCATACGTGAGCACAAGGAAGTGCATTTGGAAGAATAAAGGCAGAAAGTAGAATATTTGAAGCAGAGAAGAGAGTTAACATAAAATTCTATGAAGGCGAAGGAGGATTGAATGGAGATAGGAGTCACACAAGAGTGGTTTAGACTCCCAGTACCCCTGAGTGCGCGTTACTGGAGAAAAGAGATAAGTCGGAAAGGCACTGAGAGGTCATGCCCTGCTAGCTCAGGGGACTGAACTACAAATTGAAAACTGGGAAATCACGATTTCCATGGCTATGATGGCACCTTCAAGCAAAAGCTAAGCAAATTAGGTTCAGTGAAACTTTTACTATAAATAAATTAACATATTTCATGAATAAAATCTAATACAAATTAATATGGATGACTACTATGTCAAGCATTTAGCAAAATGCTGTCTCCAATAATCCTTCAAGGTAAAAATATTACCATCCCATTTTATAGATAGAAAACCAGATGCCAGGGTATTGCATATCTTACCCAGAATGACACACAGAGCAGCCAAGATTTAAACTCAGCTGTCTGTCAGGAAAATCATGTTGTCTTCCACCCACAGAGAGCAGCTTGGTGACCCACTATGGCTTACAAAATGTGGCCCCCACAGGATTTTGCTTTCAGTCAGTCTTGAGCCCCATAAAACAAAATCAGAGAGGCTCTCTCAAAATTAGGGAAGTCCTAAGCAAAAGCTTCATAGGAAATAGGCTGCACTCCTCTTTCATCTATTTATTTCTTTTTCTAAATAGTCTAATTAAAATTTTTCTGACCTTGTCATATTCCTGGCTTCTTTCAGGCATTTTGTGAGAGGTGTAACCTCATTTTTGCGTCTATAGCTAATTCGCATTGACGTTTTCCACCAGCTTCTGTTGCCAGGGACTCGCAGAGGCATGCTCTGCTGGAGTTAGTCCTGAGCTCCCATTGTCCTCATAAATAAATCATTCTGAGAACCTGCCTCCCATGTGAACAATATTTGGCTGCATCTCACGGAGAGAAATCAATTCTGAAGTGTTGGCTTGCTAGAGCTGACATAAAAAATACCACTGTCTGGGTGGCTTCAACAGGAAAATTTATTTTCTCAAGTTCTGGAGTCTGAAAGTCCACGATTAAGGTGAGACTTGGGTTGACTTTCGAGACTCTGTTCTTGACCTGCAGGTTACTTTGTTCTCACACAATCTTTCCTCTGTACACATCCTTCCTTGGCGTCCATGTTCAATTTCCTCTTCTCACAAGGACACCAGTCATGTCACATTAGAGCTCCCTTATCTACCTCATTTAAAGCAAGTCACCTCTTTAAAGGATCTACCTCCCCAATATAACCTTATTCTAAGTTACTGGAACTTAAGGCTTCCAAATTAGGAATTTGGAGGACAGGGATGCTCTTTATCCCATAACACAAGGTCTAACACGGACATCAACTTTGTGGAGCCTGTAACAGCACTTAGGTGTCTCAGATGAGTATCTGGCAATGTGTCTTTAAATGGGATTGTATAGAGGTGATGCCTCACATGCAATACCTTCCCTTGAAAGTGACCAAGGCACTGGCAGAAAAGTTAATGCAGAGTCTGTTGCAAACATTTGTGTGGATTCAAATTTCATCTCCCTTACCTGTTAGCCATTTGACTTAGACAAATTGCTAATATTTCTAAGCCTCAGTGATAGTGATAATAAGAGTGTCTGCCTCATTTTTTTAGTTTGTTCTTTTTAATATCGTATCTTAAAACACCTCCAAAACACTTTAGTCTTTACCTTATAATAAGCACTTCATAGATATTAGCTAACACTATTATTACTATATGCAGATGAAATTCAGATGCACATATATTATGTCAGTTAAATAGCCTCTACGTATAGGGATGAAAAGGAACATAAAATTTTGCAATGATGGGGTTATCCAAATTTCCAAATAAGGAAGAGATGTGTTTATTGCAGTTTGGTTTGCAAATATGCACATGAAGCATTTGCCTCCTTACACTTTCGAGAGCTGGTTCAGTAATATCTACCACAACTAGACTCTCCTCCTTCCCTGGTGGTCATGAGACTGTTTTTTCCCACCATTTGGTAATAAGAAATAGAAGTCTTCTGGGAAGAGCTCGTCTTCCTATGTGAATTACAAAGTCCCCTCAGTGCCAAGATTTGATTCCTAATGCTGTTCTGCAATAAAAACAGAACCAAAGTTCCTTAAGGAAATGGTTTATTCTAGGTTTGAGGCAGAAAACACACACAATGAACACTGAACATTTTCTCAGAAGCTAAGTGCTCAAATATAACAACAACAAAAGTAACGGGAATCTGGTCAAAGGATGTGGAAGTCAATTGAAGTAGCATCTAAGACCAAAGTTAAAATGGTTTGAGCAACAAATTAAATAACATCGTATTGGATTATAACCCAAAGCATAAAATAAACGTTTGTAAGTCTATAACAATATTAATAAAGGACCACTTGCATAAATAAATGGAGAAAACACAATATCTAGTTCAGCGTTCCAAACAATGCTGCCGTGGCCTTAACAGATAGACTTTTATTCCATTAGTATTTATGAATTATTATTCACAAAAGTCATGCTGTTTCCAGGATGAGACTGGCCCTTGTTTGAACTTGAGTTTTCACAAGTTGAATCTGCTCAGCCTGACCAAAGCATGACTTCAGAGGTATTCTTTCCATTCACCCCCTCCATGGACATCAGACCCCACCCTTTTCTTGGGTGAAAGAAAATCCAAGTGCACAGAGAGTAACTGCTTCCTGGGGCAAATAAAGCAAGACTGATGCAAAGGTCTAAAGGAGACCTGGGTCTCAGCTATGCTAGGTGGTACACAGGCAATCCCTGGATAAGGACAGAATAATCCTTCATGCTGGGGCAAAAACGGTGCTCACTCAAGAGAGGTAAGTTATGCTAGGAGGTGGATCCTCCTTCTTCAGTCAGGTGCCTCTAGTTCTAGTTCCCTTGTTTGAGGTCAAAGAGTCCCCTGTCCCTTTGTGCATTCTCTGTGCCTCTGTGCTCCTTGACATGGCCTAAGAAAAATTATTCCCCTGTTCCTCCTTCTCATGAGTAATATGTGATCTCATGAGGGAAGCCTGTCTTCTCTCGCTACATATTGCAACTTTACTGTATATGCCCTAGATTCTTTCTATTGACCACTAAGGTTTATAACACTGAATCTCAAAACCGTCTTAATGCCACCACATTCTTTATCTGAGGTACTTAGTGAACAACTTCTCTAAAAGACAAACAGTGGCAGAAATGTAGGGGAAAATAAGTGATATTTCAAAAATGTTCCATTTTAGTTTCCCTCTCTTTGCTTTCTTCCCTATGCTCCTTGAAACATTCCCATATCCCAGTGCTCATAAAGCTACATACAAATTTCTTATGGAATGCACAGATAAAATGGAAGTGGATGAAGGACAGGATACCATCCTCTTTCAGACAAACCTGGCAGATGAGACATTGAGGACACAGACACTGAGCCTCCATTGCGCATGCTATAGCTTGATCAATTTTTCTGATTCACAGATTTCAAACAGCTAGACATTGCAATCTAGATTTTGTTCCAAAGAGCTGGGCTATGCTGGAGGTGAGAGCAGAGGAAGAGAGTGGTGCAAACAGTACTGTGTAAAGACACACTGTTGGCGGTCTGAAGGACAGGTGGAAGACAATGGGCCATGAAGGCAGCAAAACTGGTCCAAAAACCTCTGCAACTGTCCAGTGACAGATCACCACTATCTAAACCATAGTAGAGTCAATGGAGATGGAGCATAATGTGACCAACCTGAAATTATTAATCAACCAGAATCCATCAAGTCACAATCTATGGCAGACACTGGGTCTCTAGTTTCACATCAGCTGTCTCATTTAATCCTCAATAAACTAGAAAGTGAAATTTATATTTTTATTACTCTTATTTTATAGATAAGAACTAAGTTTGAGGTTGAAGAATCCTGGGTTACGTCTCTGCCCTTGGTAATTGAGGTATCTTCTTTCTGAAAAGACCACCGGAACATCCACTCCCATCAAGAGTCAAGTCTGTTCACTCAGGCCCTTGGCACCAAGCTGTCCCATGATTCTTTTTTGCCAATAGAATATTGGGGGTGTGACACTGGGTCAATTCCAAGTATCATGTTGCAAGGATTTTAAATTTCCAGTTATGTCCTTCTGAAAACTTGTCTCTGTAGATGTCTTCTCTCAGAATCCAGCACCATGCCTATGATAAACTACAACCTCAGGAAGCAGACACACACTGATGTCCAAATTGACGACTCAGCTGGGTATGCAGGTGACAGTCAGCATGGATCTCTGGTCTATGATGGGGTAAAGAGGACAGCTACTTCAGTTGCGCTTTCAGACCACACCATGCCAGCAAGAGCCTTATGAAAGACCACAAGTGAGAACAACTCAGCCAAGGCTGGTCAACACAGCATCGTGAGAAATGATGACACCTACTCTGAACCTCTAAGCATGAAGCTACTTTACTCATAGCAATAAATAGATGACAAAAGTATTTTTGTGTATGCCAGGTATCAGAGTCATGACTTCCTGTTTGCCAAGCAGGAGCTATGCCACTCAGCTATATCCCCAGCCTGATAAAAGCAACTATTAATATAATAATGCCCTCTTTGTATCTCATAAGAGTCCTGGTATGTGTCATCACACGACTAACCTAGGTAAATGCTTAACAAATATATATTAAATAAAAATGTTTGCTAAGCTAATAATTAAATAGATGAACGGATTCAAAGGATCTATGCGAGTCAACTGCCCTCAGCTTGTTTGATGGTCAGGAAGACTGCTTTACATCTGCCCCAGTCATGTTCCTCTGCGGAAAAGCAGCCAGGGAACACATCAACCAGCTTGTGACAGGGCCCTGCTGCCTAGTCTCAGCCTAATTCTAGCACCATGGGGAACAAGGTGGGAAAAACCAAAACCGTGAGTACAGGATAAAAATCTGTTACAACATTTTACTAAATTCTAGCCTGGACACTTTTGAAAAGAATGATCTATTTTTTATTCTAAAACAGGAATTACCTCTGACTTTTGCCACAGTTCAGTCTTCCTTGAGTGAGGAGTATCCTCATAAATTGTAGCATCAGCATTCTTGGAGCTGCGTGTTCTTTGAATTATACTCTTCTCTCAGAGTGCATTAAGAGCTCTTGTTGCTCGATATCTAGGCCTTGAGTTTGACTTCATATAATAAGAAAAAATAATGTTAAACTTCAAGATGCACACAAGGAAATGTTTTATTTGGTTTTCCAGTATTTTCCAGATTAATTTGTCACTCAACATCACCAGACAAACTATGCAAATCAAGAAAAGCCAAATTCCTCATTCACAAAACATTCTATAAACTTCCTTTCATCGTGGCTATTGCCTAATCTTTTTTCAAAGTCTGGAATATTTTTCTGCCATCTTGGATTCTTGAAATTTACTCTTTTTAATGATTCAATGAAAATGTTTCCAATATTCCCAATTCCTTTTTTGCATTTTTCTTGTTAAATGAATTGCTCATTTTCAAGTTCACCTACTGAACACAATTTGTTCCATTACAACTCAGCAAGAAGACAGCAGAACACAGCATGGAAAAGCCAAAATCTGGGGGCTTCCTACCACTCACCTGCCTCGTGAGCTCGTGAGCCAGTTACTGTATCTGTCTTTCTCAGTGTCCTCAACTGTGAAGTGGGACCAAGGGTGGTGGCATCTTGTAGCACTGCCAGCACTGCTATGATACAAAATGGCATCATTGTTTGATGTTAAAAGTGCTTTAGAAGCATTTCTTTAATTTAAAAAAAAAAAAACAAAACAAAACGCAGGTAAGGCAGTGAAAGAGCACTGACCTCCTAACTCACTAATCAGATTCTCAAAGCGTGATCTAGCAGCATCAATCTCAAGAACAAGTTAGAAATGCAAACACTGGGGCCTCACCTCCAACCTACTAAATAAAATGCTAAGCACCAAGTCCAACCATAAATAAGCTCTCAGCACAATGCTGATGCCTAATCCGCCATCCTACAGGTGACTTTAAAGAGCCACTCAGCTCTTGCCACTCGCAGGTCGACAGCTGTCCTGTTTGGTCACTGAGACTGCACGATCCTGTCTGAAAGCAACTTTACAAGGATAAAAGGGTGGGAAGAAATTAAGCCAGGAAGTTGAAAGAGAAAAAGGAAGCCATACAGTATATCCATTTCCAGGAGGGAGCAACCCAGACAAAAAAGGCAGGGAAAGTCAGTGTTTGGAGGGAGAACCCATGAATGTCTCCTTCTTGTTTCTTCTCTTATCAAAGAAGTAGGAATCTGCACATAGATTAGTACTCTAAAATGTGTTTTCATAAGAACCATTAAATTCTGTATCTCCATACTAATAAGAAATATTGAATTATCAGGAAAAAAATTGGCAAACCCTCTTTTCTGGCACACGCCTTTAATCCCAGCACTCAGGAGGCTGAGGTAGGAGGAGCATTGTGAGTTCGAGGCCAGCTTGGGTTACAACGCTAGCGCAAGGCCGGACTGAACCACATAGTGCGACCCTGCCTCAAAACACCAGGGCTGGGAGTTTGGCTCAGTGGCTTAAGCACCTGCCCTGGCAGGTGCGAGGTTGTGAGTTCAATCGCTGGTGCTGCAAAAAAAAAAAAAAAAAAAAAAACCTCTTTTCTTTGCTTTTTGGAACAGAATTGTTTCTCTGGAACAAAAATAATGGGAACATTTATGGAAAAATGCAACCAATTTAGAGTTTATCTCCACACATAAATATATGTGAAAAACTGAAGATATCACAGGCAGGGCTACATGTCACACCACACAGCATACTCATTCTTCATAAAACTGAGATCGTGTAGCACACGCTTGCTGGAACAAAACCTCATGAAATATTTCGGTCACGTGAAAAGCTACAGAGGGGCAGCAGGACTCTGTGCCCTACGTCCGGTTTAAGACCCTGCATACCTCCGATAGGCTTTAAAGTCTTCCAAAAAATTCTACACATTTCAACTCTGCCTGTTAAAAATGTAATAAAAACGTAGAACATAGGGCTTAATGAAATAAATGTCCACTCTCTTCTAAATTCTCCTCTTCTCAAAATGTGTAAACAAGCTCTCTGGTAGTGAGGCTTCCAGACAGAAGGATGTGTTTATAGGTAACTTTGGGAACAATAAAAAACGCTTACAAGTGGATAAAACAATTACTACCATTGTTCTCTCCAAATAAAGGAAAGTAATCTTACAGGAGGCTTCACTTGCCCTTTTATGAATACAAATTTTTGTACTAAAAATGCTGGGGAAAGCTCCAGGGATAATTCCACTATTTAGGCACAGTATTACAGATTCCGAGAGTAGGAAACAAATGATATTTAACTCTGTTGAATGGAAAAGTATTTGCAAGCATGAGGAGAAAATATGTCCACATAAAATTACAGAGAAATTAGGCAAACACATAACATCAACAAAATATACTTTATATGTGTTTTTTGTTGATTTCCCTGGAACTATGGGCTGACAAGATAAATAAAAAGAACATAAAAGAAAGTAGCAACAATGGTTATTTCACTGTGTTAACTGCGTGCCATAGCTTGTACTGTGAGAGTCTCCCAAAGGCTCATGTGCTGAGGATGGCACCCTGGGTTACTTCTACTGAGAGCTGGTACAACATAGAGGATGGGGACTTAGCAGGAAGTCCTTAGGTCACTGGGACTGTTGCGTTTACGGAAGATCCCACTCTCTCTTTCTGCTCCAAGTCAAGATGCGACCTCTGCCTCAAAGATGTGCGGCTATCATGATTCGCTACCATCTGCTGCCCTCTCTGGAAGCCAAACTTATGTCCACTCTACACCAACCTGTGGACTTTAAACCTCCAAAATTATGAGCTAAATAAATTTTTTCTCTTCATAATTTATCTGTCTTAAGGACTTTTTTGTTTTTGTTTTTTTGTAACACCAGGGATGGAACTCACAACCTTGCACCTGAAAGACAGGCCCTTAAGCCACTGTACCAAGCTCCCAGTGCTGTTTTTGAGGCAGGGTTGCACTGTGTAGTTCAGGCGGGCCTTGCGCTCGCATTGTAGCCCAAACTGGCCGCTCCACCTACCTCAGCCTCCCGAGTGCTGGGATTAAAAGAGTGCACCACCACGCCCGGCTTGCCTTGGGGATTTCACTGAAGGAACACAAAGCTGACTAATGCTTTACTTCACAGATGTTGTTTTGTTTAACCATTTTAATGATAATTGCAGTGACAGTGTGTTCATATTTTCCAGCTAAGGAAATCAAGCATTAGAGAGGCTGACGGACTTGTCCAGGGTGAGTGTTAGGAAATAGTAGCTCTGTGATCTAGTTCCATCTTTTTCACCACCCTACTATCCCAGGGATCACTCAGAGAACATTATCCAATCCAGGGGTGCTTAGTCATCGAGGAAGCCCTTGAGCAACAGATTGCATGTAAAGTCTAGTATCATCATTTTATAGGGAAGGAAACTAAGGCTAAAATGGAAAAGGTCCAAAGTAACAGAACTGAAGCTAAAAGGTAGGATTCCTCAATTTTAATTCACCCGGTATTGTTTCTTCTTTCTCATTTGTCACAATGGAATCGATCTTTTCTTCAAAACATATTTCCTCGTCAAGTTCTGTTCCCATAAGCAATACTACAAACTGTTCTAGCTAGTGTCAACCCTGGCTGTGCCATGGAATCACTTGGGGGAATGTTTATATATATTTTTTTTAAATACCAAAGCCACTATACCACTCAAAAGACTTTTCAGTTTGGTCTGGGGTAGGACCCAGACTACAAACTGCCCCCATTTGAATATATTACAGGCTTCTCAAAGCTGGCACATGCACAACCAAAGAAACCTAAGCAAACTGCGCTCAGTGCAATCTCTTGGTAATCTAAGAAAATGGCAACCCTGAATTGATAAGGTCAGAAATCTCACCTTTATTACTGATTTCTCTCTTTTCCTTTCTTCTACATTTAACTTAACACTTTGTGTCAGATATTAGGTAAATGTTAGATGAATAAACTCACGTGTTCACAATGTGCATCTGAGTGTGGTTTCTCACTCGGAAGGGTGTATTTTTCATAAATGTACATTGCATTATACACACACACACACACACACACACACACGCATCCGTGCATCTTTCCAGAACACTTTCTGTGCTAACCCTGTGTCTTCAGAGCTCACAGTGTCTCTGATGGGGAAGGTGCAGACTGGCTCCTCTGCTGCATTGCTTTTCACAGCATCATTAGGAAAGTCCCCCCATCATGAGTTCTCTCAGTTTTTGGTTTCACTACTAATCATTAGCATACACACAGGAAATCCGTGTGCTCCTAAGGGGGAGTCTGCGCTCTGAAAAGAGCTGACAGAGAATGGTCCTTCACAGCAATAATCTCTACCACTTTTTAGTCAAGCAAGCAATAAATGGCTTTCAAGATTGATTAGACAGAGCAGTCAGGCAGAGGCCTCCAATCAGCCACGAGTGAGTGGCACCTGTCTGGAGGACACAGCCCCGAAGACAGAGCTCCTCGCCAGCTGCCCGCACCAGAGCCCCAGGTGTGACAATGCCCTGCAGACTCAGGCTGGACCTACCAGGCTGGAGAGGAGTCCACAGCCAGAAGCAACTGGCAAGCCAGGCAGCCAGCAAAGGGGGTTTTCGTCCTTCTGATGATCATGTGCCAGGTGCAGTGTTCAAAATTTTGGCTCTGTGTTTTATCTGAGAAGTACAAAGATCCTATGGCAGCGCTGTCCAATAGAATTAACATGAGTCATGCAGAAAATTTAAAGTTTTCTAGTATGCACAGTAAAAATAGAAAGATCAAGTGAGATTAGTTTTTATATTTTATTTGTCCCAATATATGAAGACTTAGCATTTCTACATAAAATATAGATTATTAGTGAGATATTTTGTATTTTTTTCATATGCAGTCAACAAAACCTAGTATGCATTTTGTGCATAACACATCTCAATTGAGTAAATTTTTAAAATAGCTTAGATAAAACATATCAAAGCAGTAGAGTTATATTTAATGGAAAATATTCAACTTTTAATTAAAATAAGTTTAAATTAAATTAAATTTAAAATATATTTCCTGGGTTACACTACCTGCATTTCCAGGGCTTTGTAGCTCTGAAAGGCTTTCAGCCACCAATTTAAACAGCTCATCTCTAGAAATTAGGATATGACTTTTTCACTTTTAATAGTGTTGTAGGGCCTTGTGAAGTACCTAGTTTCAATAAATGTTATCAGATGCTTATTAGCTAAGAAAATCATTTTAAACCACTGAAAAATAAAAGAAAAAAAGCATAAGCCTTGGAATAAGAAAGAAATTTAAGTTTGTTTCACGTTTTATGGCTCAATTCCCTCACTTGTGCATGTTAACTTCCCAGGCACTTCCCAAAGTGTGTATGTGGGCAAACAATTCAAGATCAAGTGGGTTTGGAAAATGCTGCACACAAGCCCGTCTTGCTGGAGATTCACTGTAAGGACGAGTGTTACGTTTTCATCAAGGATCAGGTACACACAACAAGTCTTATTTCTTGCTCTGCTTTCATCTTTGATCTATAATCAATGATCTCTCCCTCCCTCTCTCTCTTCTTCCCTCTCTCCTTACTATTCTCCCTCCAGCTCTCTCTTTACCAATTTTATAAGCAAGTATGAGCCCACCATTCAATAGAAAATTCAGGAGCCAGACATGGTGGTACATGCCTGTAATTCCAGGCAAAGGCAGGAGGATTGCTGTGAGTTCAAGTCCAGCCTGGGCTACAAAGTGAGTTCAAGGCCAACTTGAACTGCCTAGTGAAACCCTGTCTTGAAAAAGACAAAAAAAGAAAAAAAATCAATAGAAAATTCAGAACTTTTCTAGCAGCGTATGCTATGAAAGCCTAAGAAAATCATCATTCCAAATTCTATGCTTATTATTCCCTTATTTTCACTTGATACACTTTTGTCCTGTTCAGGTGATACATAATTTATGCACACATATACAGTCGTGGTGCAGTGAGTTATGCTGTTTATAATTGGGAAGCATGCTGTTTGCCAAATCAGATTCAAAAATTCTTAAGATTTATCCTTATTCAATCTTTGTTCAACACCTTGTCTTCTCTAAATAGATTATTTTATTATTATTCTAAATATACTGATTTTTGCCTAACTTCAGATTTTCCTCTTATTCTTTCACACTTAGTCATTTTCCTAAAAACACAAACTTGATCATAGAACTACTCCACTGGATGCCTTTTTGGAGATGCCCCAATCACTAAAGGATAAAGTTCAAAATCCTCAGGAAACTGGTAAATTAGTAAGACAGAGCTTTATTACAATGTGACCACCCTTCTGCCCATCTAGTTGTGAAGTATTTCCCCCATTTTCTTGACTATGGGCTGAAGGTTTTTCTCACTATTTTCTTGAGTCTTGCTTTGACCAACAGACTGATAGAAATGAAAATTTGATTTCCCAGGTGACGCATAACATATCTTGCACCTTCTGATTTTATTTTAGAACACTCCTCTGAGACAGTCATGAGAAGAAAATGAATTTTGCTACTAAAAGATGTAGGATCATATGGGAAAAAGCAAAGTTTCCCAGTGAAAAGCCAGCAGCAGTGTGGCCAGACAGGCAAGAGAGGTCATCTTACATCTTCTAGTCTGTCAAATCTCCAGCTAAAATGAATTATATAAATGAGTCAAACAAAATCAACATGGCATTCTCCAAAATGACTCATGAAATGATGTGAAATAGAAAAAATCATGGACAATGACAGTTCATAATGGGCTCCCAACTGCTAACATATGCCATTTGTCTTCCTTTGTTTCTAACAGTTTTATTGAGACAACAATTAGCATACTATGGAAGTGATTCATTTAAAATATTTTTTAGTACATTGATGCATTTTGAATCACCATAGGCAATTTTAGAAAAATTTCATCATCTCAAAAACAAATTACCCTTTTGCTACTATATCCACAACTTTAATCTTCCCATCTTTAAGTAGCTTTTAGCTGACTTTCTTCTCTCTAGGTTTATTTCGGACGCTATACATAAGGGGAAAGGAGGAAAGAAGGAAAGGAAAAGGAAAAAGACATAAATTTGTATATATGTATACATAAGATAGTTAAAATGACTATACTACTAAATGCATTAGTTATTGAGAAAGAACAGTTAATACTCATATGATTAGATCAATTTTACATGTCTATACCTGTTAATCTAAGCAACCCTTTTGAAGGTAATGATATGCAATATTACAACCATTGTCAAATTCCTATCCTCTTGTTTTGTAAACTTATAATATTATTGTATTGGATTTGTTGTTGTTTGTTTGTCTCTTTTGCTTTTTGTCTTTCTTTTCTGTGTCTTTTTTCTCTTAAATAAAAAAAAATAAGTGAATCATTAATACATGGTCATTTGTGACTGGTACCTTTAACTTAGCATAACATATTCAAGGTCATCCAAGTTGTAGCATGTGTTATTATTTCATTCCTCTTAATTTCAAAACAATATTCCATTGTATAAATATGTCACATATTTTTCTATCCATTCACCAATTAATTGATACTTAAATTGATTTCAACATTATAGCTACTATGAAAATTCCAGCCATAGACAGTCATGTTCAAGTTTTCATGTTTTCATTTCTCTTGGCCATGTTAGGGGTGGGTTTCTGTGTCAAATGATAAATCTATGTTTAATTTTGGAGAAAATTAATACATTGCTTTCCTAGTACTTGCACTATTTTATATTTCCACTAGAAGTCTACAAGAATTTTAGTTCCTCCACACCCTTGTCAGCACTTCAGTTTTAGCTATTTTTATGCTGACGTGATATGTAATTTCAATTTTGATTTGCATTTATTTGATGATTAACAATGTGAGCATCTTTTCATACGCTTATTGGGCATTTGTTCATCTCCCTTTGAGACATGTCTACATAGATGTTTTGCTATTTTTATTTAGGTTATATATCTTGTTTTATTATTGTGATATAACTGGCCATTATATTCTCAAGACACAAACTTCTCCATCAGGTATATAATCTGTAAGAATCTCTGTAGCCTGTTGGTCTGGTTGTCACTCTTGCATGTGAGTGTGTAGCGCTGGGGCTTGAACCCAGGATCCCCACATGGTGGGCGAGCACTCAGCTGTTGAGCTCGTCCCCAGCACTCGCTTTCCTGGTACTATCCTTTGATGACCATTTTTTTATCATTTGTATTATGCTCAATTTAGGAATATTTTTCTTTTGCTGCTTGTGCTTCTGATGTCTATCACCATATCTGGGTCGTGAAGATTCACCTCTTTTTCTGTAAGATATTTATAGTTTTAGCTCTTGGGTTTAGGTATTTGATTCATTGCGAGTTCATCTTTTACTTATGTTGTGAAGTGAGAATTTAACTTCTTGTTTTGCCTGTGGCCATTCACCTGTCTCACAATCATTTGTTGAAAAGACTGCTCTTCCCCACTGTCAAAAAAATGGTTGGCCACAGACACTGATAAACAAATATTATGGACTTTTACCTTACTTTTACTGAGAAGGGTTGTTCATCAAGTATTTTCTTAGAAAATGATGAGTGAATTTCATAACCATCACTGTTTCCCAGGAACACAGACCTCAGGGAAAGTTCAACGTTGTCAGTTCTCCTTTTGTACAAGATGAATGAATACAACAGTTGCTGAATGTTGTAACTAGGGTATACAAGGGTATTGTAATCCAAATATTGTCATTCTTTTTGTCCTCCTCACAGTCTGGGAAGTTTATAATTCTAATCCCATTGAAACGCTATTAAAATCTCAGTGAGTTAATTCCAATCTTTCACCTCCAGTGCAACCCATGCCAAGAATAAAGATGCTAAGACATATTCAAAGTTATGGGCAGCCAAGGAGTCCTAGGTCTGGTCCAGGTGAGGATCCATGGAATAAAGTCCTTGATCTAAGGCCTCATCCAGAATTTATTATTTCATAAAGAAGGGAGTGGCTCGAGGATGAGTGACAGTGAGATCGGTAGGAATTACATGAGCAAGGTGAGCTAAGCTGGTCAGGTGGAGAGCAAGCCCCTCTGCAATATCCAGGGAGAAGGGTATGCAGAAAGCCCAATCTGCATAACTCTATAGAGATAGCATTTGAATGATTTAGGAGGCTATTGCTTCAGTGTAAACTTCTGTGCCCTGGAAAGTTATAGCCTATTAACTTGTGGCTTGAACTCAGTTGATATTTCTGGGGCTATTTGGCTCTCCAATCCTACTATGCTCAGCCTATATAGGAAACATGGTATAAGGAAATGTCAGCTGGCTTCACCTTAGCTAGCCTTAGTTTCATCACTTAGACCCAATTGAAGGGACAAAGAAATAGCATAGCCAGCTCTGCACCTATTAGTACATGGGGACAGGGTTCAGTTTAAAGCTGAAGCAAGTGTTTTGCATTCAGGGGGAATTGCCCAGGTCATCTCCTACACAAGGGAATAGATATAATACAGTACACATAATTTATAGGATTGTTTTATAATAGTCACCCAAAGAGTCAAATATTGAAAAGTATAGGAGATCTGTCCATGTACTAGAGACCTAAAGAATCTAGCTGAGGGTCTGGATCCCACAGCAATGCCCTCTACGAGTCCAGTTGAAGGACTAGAACCCACGACAATGTCTCATACAAGCCTATGTCAAGGCTCTGCACTGAGAAGGCCCAAAGATCAGTGATGGACTCTAGGAAGCCTATGCCAGCAGGGTGAAGAATCTGTGCCAGCAGACTGAGGGACCTGCACTGGAGCCAGGAAATGACACTCAAGGTAATGACCAGAGCTCCACCAAAGAGAACCACAGCCATCCTCGGTAACAGCAAGGACCTAAGTAACTCCAATGATAAGGGCAGCTGAGTTCATATCAGGAAAACCAGTGTGACAAGCTTCTCCAGGAGAATCAGCAGCACACCATCTTCCCCTCCAGTTTTTTTGTTTGTTTGTTTGTTTGTTTTTATATTGTTGGCAACAGTCCTCAAGTGGGCATTCCATACCCAGAAAACCATGCTGATTCAGTTCCATTGGGTGCTACAAACTGACTACTAGTTAATCCACCACATTGAACAACTGAAAAATACACATAAATACCTTCAGCGAGGTGAAGGCAGTTCCAATGAGCAGTCAATGCAGAACTCACAACGGTGTTGTTCCTGTGTAAGAGTTTGAACCGTCTGATGAGAGTGACAGCAAAAGGTCAGTTGTTTTAGAATCTTGAAGTGTCTTTTAACAGTATGCTGAAATGAAAAAGAGAAATGTTAGCAAAAAAGTTAAACTAAGGCAAATATCCAGAAGTCAAACACTGATGATCAGAAGTTTGACTGGTGAGTGAAAATCTTTTGATGTAAGAAACATGACTGGAATTACCGGATGACAAGATGGGTTACCTATCCGGATCTATACTAATCCCTTGTCTTAGAGCAGATAACTGCCCTAAGAGGGTTATTGAAATTGAAATTTAGAATTTTGGTCAATAGATTGGAATAATTCTTTTCTTTTCCCAAAAAGAAAGACATTAGTAGAATGATAAGTTGATTTCTTTAAGGTCATTTTCCCATGTACGTTTTCAGCAGAAACACAATCACTTGTAATCCCTTATAGTCTCATGGTGAGATTGGAATTGCTAGAGGATTTTATAATGGAATCAAGCGATACATGGGATATCCAGCAGTAATAAGACTGAAGAGTATGGCTGCTATTCAGGATAATCTGAAAATGATATTATAATGAATATGTTCATCTTTCACAAAGGGGCCAAACATGTACATTGGAAGAAAGATAGCCTCTTTAATAAGTGGTGCTGGAAAAACTGGCTTTCTACATGCCGCAAACTAAAACTAGGTCCATGTATACCACCATGCACTAAACTAAAGTCAAAATGGATCAAAGATCTGAACATTAAGACAGAGACACTCAATTTGCTGGAAAACAAAGTAGGTAAAAATCTTGACGACAAAGGAGTAGGCAGAGAGTTCATGAGCAAAAATCAAACTGCATGGGAAATACTTCCCAGAATCAACAACTGGGATCTCATCTTATTAAAAAGTTTTTGTATGTCAAAATAAATCCCCAACAGAGCAAAAAGAAAACCCATGAATTGGTAAAATAGCTTAGCCTACTGTCCCTCAGACAAAGGACTTCTGTCTAAAACACATAAAGAATTAAAAAATCAGGCCCCTAAAATTCAAGGACCCAATCCAAGAATGGGCATCCAAGATGAATATACATTTCTCAGATGAAGAAATACAAATGGAAAATAAATATATGAAAAAATGTTTGACATCAGTGGTCATTTGGGAAATGCAAATTAAAACAACACTGAGATTCCATCTCACCCCAGAAAGAATGGCCAAGATAAAAAAATCAACCAATAACAAATGCTGGTGGGGATGTGGGAAAAAGGAACTCTTCTCCACTGTTGGTGGGAGTGTAGACTAGTACAACCACTGTGGAAATCAGTGTGGAGATTCCTCAAGAAGCTAGGATTAGAGAACCCATTTGACCCAGTTATGCGGCTTCTGGGCATCTTCCAAGAAGAATTGAAAACATCATACCACAGTGATACATGTGCACTCATGTTTATAGCAACACAATTTGTATTAGCCAAATCTTGGAAACAACCCAAGTGCCCGTCCATCAAGGAATGATAAAAAAGATGTGGCATTTGTGTACAATGGAGTACTACTCAGCTATCAAGACTTTTATAAGTAAATGGGCACAACTTGAGACCATACTCATAAGTGAAATAAATCAAACTTACATGTGTAATTACCATATTGTCTCCCTAGTATAAGAATCTGAAAAAGTATATACGATTCAAAATCTGCAATAAATACTGTGTAAGGGTAAAAAACTACTTAAAGAGCAAAAGTAATTAGGATGGGGAAAGGAGGAAAGAAGGAAGGGAAAAGAAAAAAGACATAAATTTGTATATATATATATATATATATGATAGTTAAAATGACTATACTACTAAATGTATTAGTTACTGAAAAAGAACAGTTAATACTTACATGATTAGATCAATTTTACATGTCTATATCTGCTAATCAAAACAATCCTTTTGAAGGTAATGATATGAAATATTGCAACCATTGTCAAATTCCTATCATCTTGTTTTGTAAACCTATAATGTTATTGTATTGGATTTGTTGTTGTTTGTTTGTCTCTTTTACATTTTGTCTTTCTTTTCTGTGTCTTTTTTCTCTTATCTAAAAAATAAAATAAAATAAAATAAATATGTTCTGACCTAATGATTACAATAAGGAAGAAAGAAAAAAGGGACTATTATGTATGAATGACCAGTATCTATAAGAAAAGAACAGAATTATTATTAGCAATATTTTAAAATAGGAATTAGAAGTCTTAGTTAACAATTTGCAAAAGCTGTCTGGTGTCTGAAAGCATCTTCTTAGGACCCAAGTCTTGGATCAGCATTTCCTTTAAATCATCAGCTGTGTCTGGAGGCTCTGAGAAGCCTCCAGGTGAAGTCTCCATTGGAGCAGTTTTCCATTTCTACAAAATTCTGAATTTATCCAACTATTAGCTCTCTGGAGTCTTACTACTGTGTTTGTTGTCAGCAGTACCTAATTAGATCCTTTCCAAAATAATCAACAGTAATTTTTCTCTTAAATCACTTTCAATAGATGAAATGCTTCAGGTAACGATCGTGAAGAGGCAGTGTAGGAAAATGTTGTGGAAAGGTCGCTTTAACTTGGTGGCGATGGGACTGGGGGTGGTAGCTAAACCCTCTGTAATACTTCGCCTTGTCACACTGCAGGAGGGCAGAATAGGCCCAGAAGTAAAAGCCCCTAAAAGTGTGTGACCTCAGTTACTAATTCAAAGTGAATGGCACTGCTTGACTGCAGGAGCTAGTGGGAGCACTTTTGACTAAGGGAGCTCAAGAGTTTTTGAAAAATTTTGCAAATTTTAGTGTCAGGATGTAATTACATTTCAACCTTCACAGAAGATTGTAGGTAGTAAGGACCATGTTGCTTTATATGTAAAGGGTAATATTGCAGAATCATCTTTTAATTGTTTCTGTTCAGTGAGTATCCATCACTCATATGACAGTTAAGCACAACTGACAAATAGACTGGACCAAGAGATGCCCAGGGAGGTAATAGGTTCACGCGGATCAGTCCACTGATGTGCACGTAGGATGTGCTGTTAGGTGGCAGGGTCGACGTGGAGGTGGGTCGCTTGGGTTGTGCCCTTAGAGGGTCTGTCTCTAAATAATGCTGCTCTCTTGCTCTGCTTCCCAGATGCCACGAAGTGAGATTGCTCCACCGTGCCCTTCCACCATGATATCTGTGTCCTGGACCCAGTCATGCATGAACTAACGCATCTTGAACTAGGAACTAAAATAAAATCTTCTCCTTTAAATTGTAAGTGCCAGACCAGGGATACAGCTAGTGGCACAGCACCTTTCTGGCGAGCATGAGGTAGTGAGTTTGATTCCAGGTACCAAAATAAATAAATAAATAGTAAGTATCAGGCATTTTGTGCCAACAACAAGAAAGCTGGCTAATACCCTTGATCTAAAATTGAGGCTGAACTGAACATGGTGGTACATGCCTACAACTCCAGTGCTCTGGAGTCTGAGGCAGGAGAATCCCAGTGAGTTCAAGGCCAGCCTCCTCTACATAGTGAGTCTAGTAACTATGAAGGCTGTACCTTCTTAACAAGAAAATACTCCATTCTATCCATATAATACACAATAACTAACATGTATTCAAGTCCTGTACAGGTTGGAAGCTGAAATCTATCTGAAGATATTCAATGTGCCGTTAAGGCTTTAAGACCCTGCCTTGTTCCACCTTTTCAGTTTTTTCAGGATTACATTAATAATGGGTAGCACATGACCTGAAAACAACTTAATTCTCTTGTTAGTTTCCTCATTTATGGTGTTAATGACACTAACTAATATGAGTGATTTCATGGAGAAATTTACTTAATATTTGAAATTGTCTAGTATCACAAAAGGCCATCTTAAAAGTATCACAGATAATTTCAATAAAGAATATAACTACATTTTTCTTTTCCTTTCATAATTCCAACACAGATTTAATCTTTGAGAATTCAGATACGATCATAATCTTGGTTAAGTTAGATTATTTAGTATAGAGTTTGGCTAGAGCATTTCCTTTAGCCTATCTCTCTTCACATGAGCTTTAATCTTAGTAACAGCCACCTTGCAAAGTAGTAAGTGTGCATCTGAAAGTTCCTTAATCTGTTGTTCATTTTTACATAGGGCTCCTCTCCTGTTCGGCGAGATGAAAAAACCCCTCTGTCTTGAAAACACAAGAATATCGTCTTCTGCTCCAAAAGCATATCTGTGATCTACCTATCCATTTATCTATCTATTGGGAGCTGATCAATCTCTCAATCTTATGGACAAGCTTACAGTGAAGGATTAAATAAAACATACAGTGCAATACAGTTTATGAGGACCCAGGAAGGTCAGATCTCTCTTGGAGCTAAGACAAAGACTTCTCTGGACTGTCAGTGTTTATGAGGTTTTAATATATCAGGGGAGTGCTGGACAGTGGAGGGCACACCTGAGGCAAAAAGTACCTGAAAACGATCAAGGTCTTAAGAAGTCAAAACAAAGACATTCCAAGCAGTGAATATTGCTAACTGAGAGAGCTGTCTTGTCTCCAAGCGTGGCACATAGGCCCTAAGCTAGTGTCCTCAGCTGTGGTCTTACGGTGCCTTCAGAGTCATCACAGTACCACAGGCCACTGCAGCTCAGCACCACCTCTTCTAACCTTCACCATCTATCTTCACTGTCCAGTATTTGGCTGGTTGACAAACTCTAGTAAGTACAATAAGTTCTGCTACCTGGGCTGATTTTACTTCAGAAAGAGGACTGTACTTGATAGATCCACTTTCCATGTCTGATAGCATAACCTATTAAATAACCTCCAGCGCCAGTTTCCAGGTATGATCCATCAGCACAATACTAGGTCAGATTTTCAGTGAGTGTAAGTGAGATATGGGAAGCTCCCTAACAGAAGCAAGACCCTCATGATGTTGCCCCTGTTTTAAGAAAGTGGCAGGAGGGGTAAATGCTAATATGAGAAGAGAGAGAATGTAATATGTTAACTGGAAGCCTGAAAAGTGCTGTGTGGGTTCAGTCAATAATAAATTTTGCAGCTGCATTTATTATCCCAAGGCAAGGGGGATTTGTTAGTATAGCAAGGTCCAGTCTGACTAAGGGTCTTTATAATTTCAGTGAAACTGAGGTAGAACCCCCAGGACATGTCCAGAGCACACAAGTAGAAACTGACAGAAGAGCTTTTAGTAATTAGTTTCCTAGGAAAAGAACAGGCTGAAGAGCATTCTTCAGGGTAGGATGTACTGTTCCTTTTCCTACTCCCAGATCAGTTTGTTTGTTTGTTTGTTGCCAATAAAGAGACGTTGCAATCACAGAAAATAGGCACCCACTCTCTGCAACATCCAATGAAACCTAAAATCTTGGCGTGTTTTGATCTCCCGAAGAAGACTGTTCCTTAAATAATGGACTGTATTCTGGAAATTTCATAATTTATTTCTTGAAAAATGATTCTTTTCAGCTAGGGTTGAAAGTAAATAAATGTGATTTTTTTATTAGTTTCCTTATTCACTGAACAAAGGAAAATTCATCTACCTATTCAATCAAAATTGAATCACAAGAGACATTTACAAATCTTGAAAATCTTGGTGTTTGTTCTGGAAAGATAGGAAGAGTACTCCTCCCCCAGGAAAAGGCAAATATCTATCTCCTGGTCTAGAGGCACACTTGGAAAAGGCAGAGCAAAGATCCACTACAGTGAAGCAAGTGGTTTTAGGCAAACTAATGATATGGTGGCATTTGGGGTAGGAACTAAAACTCACAGGTCTGCAGGGCTGTCATAGACTTATGACACCTATGCCTGTGTTACACCTGTGATCTTTTTTATGACAAACTACACATTTACACAGCATTATCCAGACAGTAGCACAAGTGCCAGCAAAAAGGATGAAAACAGTAACTTGGCTTTATCAAGGATGTCAGACAAATGGGAAGTATAGCAAAACCAAGGTACCAAACTCAGAGTGAAGAGTTGAGGAATATAACACAAAGAGAGCAGAGCTCAGACCTGACGCTCCACGTTTTTACCACTTGTTCACTGAACAGAATAGAATATTCTCTACATACTGAGTCAAAACTGAACCACAAGAGACATGTGTAAATCTTGAGAATGTTGGTCGATGCTGTGGGAAAGACAAGCAGCAAGCAGGAGGGCACCAAGGGTTCCACACTCCATTGAAGGCTGGGGTCTGTGGTGATAGACATTTCTTGTTGCAACTCCCAAAACTGGAAATAAGTGAAAATCACTCATATAAGAACAAACAAAAGCTCTTTATTCAAGGTTTACTACAATAATATTCACCCAAATCCACTTTTGTCTGTCAGACATTCAAACGTAGGTAGGGTAGATGAAATGCACTGTAGGAAAAGAAAGAGAAGGGTTCAGGTGCACCCACTTGGACATTGTTGGGACTGGGAAGTTAGGGGCAGGCTAACAACAAGCAGACCATCTAGTGTGGTTGGTGAGCAGTGCTTATTTGACTTCCTATGGTTGCTCCTGAATTAGAAGTGGGACAAATCTTCTACAACTTGGCAATTATTGACAAGTCTGAATTGAGTTGGAAAGTGATGGTTGCAGTAAGGCTTCTTAAACTAGTTCTTCCAGAGATCATGGTCAGACTTATATTTTATATGTGGCCTGACCATTGTATTAGTATCTTATTTTATATTTGGCTGCTCTAACAAAACAACTGATATTGCATACTAGACCGAAAAGAAGTCAGTTTAGGTCACAATTCTGGAAGTCCAAAAGCACAGAGCTGGAATCTGCTTGGCTTTGGTGAGGGCTCTCTGGTTATATCACAGTATGGTGGACGGCATCATGATGACAGCAAGCACTAATAGGGAGAGATCACGTGGTGAGAGAGGAAGCAAGACAGGGACCAAATTTGCTTCATAAAAATGTATTCTGGCAAGAACTGGTCTACTCCTCAAGACCAGCATTAATCCACTCTGAGACTGGAATCCCTATGACCTAACAAGCTTCACGAGCTCTTCAACCTCCACACCGCCATCCTGGGGAGCAAGTTTCCAGCACACAGAACTTCAGTGGGCACACTCAAACAACATCCAAACCACAGAAATTTTGATAACCAGTCTCCAACCACTCACTGAGTTCTTGAAGTTAAGATGTTGATTATATGGGTAATGTTTGCTCACAGTGTTGATAACTTCTCCAATTAGGGAATGTACACGCTAAGAATTTCACTGCAGTTTCTTAGTGGTCCCAACAGTGACTGATCAGTGTAAGAGCTGACCAAGAGTACTCAGGCAGGATGGCTGAATTTAGTATTCAGCTTGATGTGTTTCTTCAAATCCCAGGGGGAAAATTAGCCAAAAGGCACCCTAGAGTTGCAAAGAGGATCTTGGTAGTTAGGTTTTAGTTCACAGTGAATTGAAGTCAAGAGGAAAAAAATCAAAAGGTTTATTTGGAAGTTGGTATGATTGAATGCTTAAAGAAAGTGGAAGAACAGAAAATCTGGTAAGAGTTGGCAATC
Organism: Dasyprocta punctata; assembly: GCA_004363535.1. Lineage (NCBI taxonomy): Eukaryota > Metazoa > Chordata > Mammalia > Rodentia > Dasyproctidae > Dasyprocta > Dasyprocta punctata. Next base: position 32,494 of record RJWM01009172.1, read on the forward strand.
CATGCAAGTGAAAAGGTCTGCTTTCCACAGAGAGAGAGAAAGCCTGGCAACCAGACAGCACAGAGCCATCACACCCACCAGTTACACGCACTTTACAGAGAGGTTCACAGCAGCTCAGCACGCATGCAGGAGACTAAAGCCAGAGTGTGCAGAAGGGCATGACGTAGTTTACCGCTGAAGCACAAAACTTCTTTCCACTGATTCCCTTCCCACTTTTGATCACTCATAATCCCAAAGAAAGATTATTTTTGATCATTCACTAAGTCCGATTTACACTGGTTATTTACATAAGTACTGCAAGAATGGAAATTTACTTATTGATCTGCTTACAGTGGCTCTGTGGGAAAGCTTTCACAAAGAATCTCAAACTGTACTCTCCAAAGCCTCTTGAAGATGAGAAGCCAAGCCAAGACCTCACCATCAGAGTTCCCCTGCAGAACCCATTGCTTTGGCAGGAAAATCTCTCTTCTTGAGGCTCCCTGAACAGCCCATGATTTCCTGAGTCTCCTGGGAAGATGCTTCTTTACATACCTGGAAGGCTAAAAACCAGGTGAAGCCGGGACTCAGGCCAGTTTTCCCAAGGGGAACTTTGTCAGCGTTGGCTCCAGAAAGTAAGCCTTATTACTTGAAAAGTGCCCGGTCACATGTGATTAAGCAAGCATCCTCCTGAAATATGACATCCCATGCAAAATTTTTGTATTACCAGTGTTTCCAGTCATGTCCTGTTCTCAGCAGGCCAGGCTCCACTGAATCTATGCAAATGTGTGCATTGCCATGAAAATAAGTTTGTTCAGAAAGAATTTCTGAAATTTGAAAGGGTGAGTCAGGAAGGAATAAAAGTTCTGCTTCTTTTTATAAGCAAAGAGTATAGCCTATTGAACTGAGGGCTAGGCTATGAGAGAAAAGGGAAGGAGATTCCTTCCATCCAGAAAATGAGCAACAACACTGTTCCAATGTGAGTCCATCATTTACCATCGGTTCATTCAATGCTAGGTGATCAATCCTTTTCTAATTGATCCTAGATCAGCAGTCTCATGAACTCTTGTCTCTCAGCTAGAGGTCTAAAAACCTCTACTCTGGCACTGGTATGGTCCCAGTTATTGAAGCAATAGCAACGCAGACTTTGGCCTAAGGGTACTGGGCATTTTCCTTTTCCCTGGTCTGAGACAGTCCTTATGTAAAGACAAAGCCCACTGGTATACAGCTGATTTACAAGTTCCCTTTGGGAAGGATCAGAGTAAAACTTTAAACAATTTGTAGTTCAAACAAGACTTAAAATGACTAGTGTTGACATATTTTGGCTGATTTTCAAGAGCAAAATATCTGATGAATGTTAACTATAGAAATAATACAACTGACAGGGAAATTAAATTTTTATGTGACACAAAATCAGTTCTAAAAGTTTTAGACAAAATATGTATACATGTAAAGATTAATTCTATTTTCAAAGAACAGTGGGTAATGTATCTAATTTATGAAAATAGATGAGCATAATTTTTCCATAGAGAAAATTGCAGATGTAATAATCATGAGACATAATATGCCATAAATATAAGAAGCACATGATTAGAATATATCAAGAATATATTGAGATTATCAAGCAAGGAGATTCAGTATAGCTGTATAAGCTGAGGAAGAAAATACTCAGAATAAAACTATTTTTTCAATGCTGAGAACTCTGAAGACATACTGTACTTATTAATTCAGCAATATCAAATTATTTTAATTGGCCAAAGATTTATCTAAGTTGTGTGTTAAATTTTGAAAAACATGCCAGGAAAAAACTTGCTTGTATTGTCAGTGTTTCCAGTTGAGTCCTGTTCCAAGCAGGACAGACTCCCATTAAATCCATGCAAATATGTGCATTGCCATGAAAGTAAGACTATTAGTAAAAGTTTCTGAAATTTGAAAAGGTGAAACAGGAAGGAAGAGATAGAGATATGGGAATACTTTTTCACACTGATTCTATTACAAGTTTAATTTCTCTAACTTCTATGAAGTTCAGGAATATTCGATTTATGTAGGCTCTTATTTATCTCTAAGCCAAACTAAAAAGACCTCCTCTAAGGGATTTTATAATTTAATTTTATAATACCATTTGGAGGTAGACAAATTTTACAAAATTTAACATGTGTGTGTATGTGTGTGTGTGTGTGTGTGTGTGTGTGTGCATACTTTCACAGACAGAGAAAACTTACATATTTTTATTTGGTTTTGTTTTAGGGTTTTGGGGTTTGTATATTTTTGCTTTCTCTGGCTGTCTTATTTATACATTTATTTTTCCCTGAAACAGGGTTTTACTGGATTGCCGGGTTGGTCTCAAACTCTTGAATTTAAGTGATCTGAACTCAGCCTCCTGAGTACTGGAATGGTAAAGTCATTCCACCACACTTGGCTATGTCTAATTTAAAAATTTTAGCTATGGTTCAGAAAAATGCAAAGCTCACTGGTGTATATGGAAGAGCTGACGCTTGTCATTGCCTCGCCTCCACATTTCTGTAAGGATGGTATTTTTAGCTGACGGGGCAAGCTGAAATATCCAGCACGGCGCAAGGGCTGAAGTACTTTCATCAGTGTCTGTGTGTCCACTGCCCCGATGCTGTAGCCTAGATTTCAGGGCAGGGATAGAGGAGAGATGAGCGTCTCCCTGGTGCCTCTTGAGCCCATCTGAGTGGACAGAAGAGCTGAAGGTCTCAGCCTCAGATTGCAATTCTGGCGTCCCCCAGAGCCACCAAGCAGGGGAGAAGCACTCGAGGTTCAAACGAGCAAAGGGAATTGAAGATCTAAAGGGAAACAAAAAGGCTGGCCTGGGCGGACAGAGAGGGGTAGCAAATGGAAATGGTGAAGTGGGAAGATCAAGGACCCCAGGGAGCTGGAGATAAAATGGTAAAAAGGAGAAGGCGATGCTGTGGTAGGTGACGACAGGAGACTGGTTTCGGGGGGCATCGAGAAGGAAGATGGGCTTTGAAGGAAGCAATGGCCTCTAGAAAGCTTTTGCGGGAAACATATTGTTTCTATTTGTGCCTAACAAGCAAACAAAGGAGCAAAGAGGCACCCTGTTCCTTGGGTGAGGTCTTGGGGATGTGGTATGCAAGAACCCTTCATAGAAGGAGATGATTTGGGAAACCCTAAGATGCCCCAAAGAGGACACTGAAGATTAAGTTCAACATGTCATCATTTTTGTAGTGTTGAATTAATACTCTACTGACAAAACATGGAACCCACAACCAAGGGGTGTGGGGGACCACAGCTGGATGGACAGTAGCCATGGTAACAAAAGGGATGCCTGCAGATGCTAGAGACCTTGGGACTACAACCAAGGCATGATTTCTTGGGGGGAGAATCAGGGCCTTTAACCAAATCCCCAAAAGGCAGAAAAAATAGTAAAAATTACAAAAAAGAAAGAAAAATATAGTCAAGTCCTTACTATGCCACCACAGAAAATATCTTGAACACTAAATGGGGAATATGACTCACAACTACCGATCCTGATTCCCCAAGCCAGGAATAGGAACAAATATTTCAAAATACTGGCATTAACACTTGGGTGAAGAGAGAGGAGCTGGAGGGCAGTCAGCTCTCCGTCTGAGTCATGGCATCTTTACTGCCAAAGAGAAAACTGCAATCTGTACCTGAAAATGGAAATGCGTATTCAGGGGATGTTGTAGTAGGAGGGAGAGAGCACTGTAACAGAAATACGCTCAGAGTCTAAGTCCAAATGTCTCAGGAAAGGGTTGGGTAGGCAAATCATTTAAATGCTGAGACGCCTGGGGTGGATTGCTGTGGAAAGATGGAGAATGCTGAGAGTGGGTGGTGAGAGTTCTTGAGACCTAATGAACATCAAAAACAGTGAGGACGGAAAGTCGAGGCAGGAAACGTTGGTTTCATTTTTTAAGCACGGGGCGGCAGCCTCACCTGAGGTGGAGTGAAGGTGTAAAAGTGAGAGAGTCGGGGGCCTCTGTGTCAAGTGCAACTTCCGAACAGCTGCTGCAGCACCCAAAACTACCTTTGAGATTTCCCAGAGCTTTGTCTTCTCATCTCAGGCAGTGTCAGAAATGATTCCGATTGTTTAAATTGTTACTAATGACTAATTGCAGGGGATGCATTGTCAAGTCCAAGGAGACACATATATTAGCCCAGGTGAAATTTCTATGGGTAAAAGGTTAAAATGTGAATGTTTAAAAAATTGTATTATGTATGGGAAGGATCTAAAGACTTGGGAATAAGCTCCCTGCTTCTTTCACTAGAGTCCTGGTGCTGCTTTGCCTAATGACAGACGTTACTTTCTTGTTAACAATTATAACTTAATGCTACTGAAACTGTACTCTAAAAAGATGGAAAACACAGAAGAAATAGAAGGATTCCTAAACACATGTGAATTGGCCAAAACCGAATCAAGAAAGTATAAAAATTCTGAATTACCTAATATCAGACAGTGAAATTGAAAATGTAATTAAAACCTTACCAACAAAGAAAAGCCCAGGTCCTGACAGATTCACTGTTGAAATGTACAAGAAATTTAGACAAGAGCTAATGCTACTAATGTTGAAACTCTTTAAAGAAATTGAAAGGGGAAATAATACTTCCAAAATAACTCCGGAAAGTAAATATGACCCTGACACCAAAAGCAGAGAAGAACCCTGCCAAAAATGAAAACTACAGGCCAAGCTCTCTAATGAACATAGTTGCTAAAATCCTCAATAAGATACTGGCAAGCAGAATACAATAAATCATGAAGAAGATTATATACCATGTCCAAGTAAGGTTCATCCCTGGGATTCAGGCACAGGTCAACACACACAAATCAATAAGTACAATATAGCATATTAATAAGGCCAAAGACTAGGGCCGGGAGTTTGGCTCAGTGGCTTAAGCACTTGCCCTGGCAGGCGCAAGGCTGTGAGTTCAATCCCCGGTGCCGCAAAAAAAAAAAAAAAAAAAAAAAAAAAAAAAAAAAAAAAAAAAAAAAAAAAAAAAAAAAAAAAAAAAAAAAAAAAAAAAAAAAAAAAAAAAAAAAAAAAAAAAGGCCAAAGACAAAAATCACGTGATCATCTCAACAGATTCAGAAAAGCATTTGATGAAGTATAACACTCATTCATGGTAAAAACTCTACAGAAAGGTAGAATAGATGGTCTTTATCTCAATTGGATTAAAGCCACCTATGACAAACCAACAGCTAACATCATACTAAATGGGCAAAAACTAAACTCTTGCTCCAAAATCAGGAACAAAACAAGGATGTGCACTATTTCCACTCCTATTCAATATAATTCTGGGAATATTAGCCAGAGCAATTAGACAAGAGAAAGAAATTAAAGGAATAAGGATAGGAGAGGAAGAAGTTAAATTATCATTATTCATAGATGACAACATACTTTACAAAGAAGACCCCAAAAACTCCACTGAAAGACTTCTAGATTTAATAATCAAATTCAGCAGTGTAACTGGTTACAAAGTTAACACTCAAAAATTAGTAGGTATTTCCTGAGTAGACAATTGTGAATTTTCATACACCATTATTTTGTAGAAGTGTAGCAGAGATTATGAATATATATTTCATTTATTACTATGGGTACAGTATGATTTCTCAATGTGGCAAAAATAAACATGCTCATTAATTGACCCAAAGAGCCTCTCCAAATCACATGAAAGTAAGAGGCAAAAAGTATATTCCTAGACATGATTAAGATCTCTAACAACTATCTATTAACTAACTCAAGTTTGTAGCAGAATAAGGTTTTAAAGTTATAAAAACATGTTGGAGCCGGGCGTGGTGGTGCATGCTTTTAATCCCAGCACTCAGAAGGCTGAGGTAGGAGGAGCGTTGTGAGTTCGAGGCCAGCTTGGGCTACAACATGAGCGTAAGGCCAGCCTGAGCTACACAGTGCGACCCTGCCTCAAAAAAAACCAGGGCTGGGAGTTTGGCTCAGTGGCTTACGCACCTGTCAGACAAGCGTGAGGATGTGAGTTCAATCCTTGGTGCCTCAAAAAAAAAAAAAAAAAAACCACGTTGGAAACTATGTTCAAACTGATGTACTACTAAACAATTAATTTTGAAATGAATTTTGTCAAATAATGATTTAATTTAAGTAAACATAAATTTACATTTTTTTATCATAAATAATAGGTAACTAAAATGACAGGTTATTAAAGCAGCAAGCCTATGTAAGTTAAGAACATTCCCAAGTAAATAAAAAGTTTGTTTATGTAATATTTAATTCTGATAACTCAAAAGATACAACTGTTTATATTAAATCAACAATATTAAATTAGTCTCATTTGCCAAAATTCATCTAAATTATGTGAGCTTGAATTCTTAAAACAATTAAGCTAAGATTTGTAGGAATATATTTTTGCATATTGAAATTAGAAGTTCAGTTTTCTTAATTTCTGAGAATTTTAGGTAAATTCAAATCATGTAAGATTTTATTTAGCACTAAGTAAATTAGAATAGTCAATCCTTTAAAATTTAGTATGATTTAATACCGTAATACTATCTGAAGGTAGGAAAATATTACATACCCAGAAACACAACAGAGAACTTGTAAAATTTTTTCTAAAATTTCAGCCATAAATCAATATACAAATAGTTCTTTTTTCCCAATGGGTACAGATTCATCAAGCTCATGCTAAAGAAAATGAGATAAACCAAAAAGAGTGACTCGATTTTCTGTCATCTTTTATCAAATGTAGACAAATATCTGTAAGACTACTTAATTCATCTAAAGAAATTATCAAGTGACCTTAAAAGAAACACAAATCCACTGTAAAAATCAAATGCACACTTAGAATGAAAATCAAATCTTTACCAAGCTACCAAGAGACTAGAACCTGGAACTCAGGCTCCGGAACGTGACTGTCCTCTGGGCGCCCTGATTGATCAATGGGCAGCAATGGAGTTCAAGAGTTCGAGTGCCCTTGGCACCTGGTAGAGGACCTGGGTGACTGAAGGCCGGTTCCATTTCCTGAATCATGGCATCAAACTGTTGAAAGAAAACCCGACAAGTTAGAAGACTGATACTACCCTGGCTGCTGCAGTAGAGAAACCACACCTGGGTGGAGCTCCCCCATGTCTGGCAGCCTGGTTCTCAGGCTTTTACAGAGCGCGTCCGCAGAGGGACGCGGCGGCCACAGGCGCAGCACCAGGCGCCATCGGTGGTTATGTTTAACTTGCTGTCTTGTGAAAAGCGGAGGTCACAGATTCAAAAGCAAAGAGGCAGTGGTCTCGAAGCGGTGAGCGAGCTTCCAGGAACCCCACTCTCAGCCAGTCAGCTCTGAGACAGGAGAAGATTGTGGGGCCTTGGTGTTGTTTTGTCTGCGGATTAAAACAGATAAAAGGAAAAGAGAAAAGACTGAGGTTGGGCTTCTGCCTCAGCCTCCGAGAGTACCAGGATCACAGGTACGCTATGAACAGCCCAGCTATAAGCAGAGATCTTGTAGATGAGTTTCAAGAACAAATAAAAACAAATGGGGGTTTGGGGCAAGAATGAACCCTCTCATCCAAAGCCAGGGGAGGTCATATCTCCCCTGCGTGGAATAGATGCTCTCTTTCTGTGCCACCCCTGACCCCGCACCGACTTCCTTCGTAAGGACTTCCTTCCCCCGTTACTGCTTCACTGCAGGTGCCTCTCCTTACACTGGTAACCCCCTTAGTACGCTACCTTCCTAAATGGTCCTTCCTTTCCCTTTTGCTGCTTACAGTTGAGTTTCCACAGAACAGCCAGAGGGAACAAAGGGGAAATCTGATAAGATTATCAATCTGTTTAAAGTGTTTCTCTCCATTCTATTGCCCTTCAAAGAAAGCGTATACTACAGAGCCCTCCTGTTCAAACCCTTCACCTCTGGCTCGCCTTCTCTCTTTCCAGTCCTAAGCAGACTACACTGCAGTTCTGACCAATCAGCGGCTGTCCTCCTGCCGCATGTTCTCCGCACCTGCACCACTGCGTGTGTTTTTCCTTTTACCCTCCATTTCCTCCTTCCATCTGGCCAAAGCCTAGCGCATGTACATTGGAAGTTTAGATGACACCTAATACATTAGGCCATTTTGGGTTGGGAATAGCACAGACGGGGTAACTTTATAAGGAAAAAAGTTCTAGTTTTGCTCCTAGTCCTGCACATGCAAGTTCTAGGCACTACATGGTAGCCGTGCTGGTAGGGGCCAAGGCCATGCAGAGTGTCACACGGTAAGGGAAGCAGTGTGGGCTTGAATCTGTGTCTCTTCTGACCTCTCCCTCTTCTCATAGGGTCACCAAGGGAGGGGGGCTCCACCCTGATGACCTTGATCCTAATCACTTCCCAAGGAGCTCACCCCCATACCTCATGGAAGAATTTCTCCCCTCTTCACAGCTTATAATGGGGATTGAATTTCAACACCTGAGAGCTCTGGGACACTCTCACCATACGCAGACACAGCCCTGCTCTGTGTTCCTGCTGGCCCTGCTGCTGTTCCCTGAGGGTAAATGGACTGAAATTCTTCTATCCCTTACCTTCCCTGTCCGAACACTTGCTACAGGAGTTGGCAAATTTCTCTACCTTCATTTTTCTCTGCCATTAGTTAGGAACTCCCTGGACCAAGAATTTTGTACTTTTTCATGGCAAGAGGAGACAAGGGCTTGCAGTAGTGAGGGGGCAGCCGTGTCCGGAAGGCTCTGTGCGGCACACTGGACGCACCCAGTAGACCCACAGGAACCTAGCAAGTGGGTGGACTATCCAAGGGTCTTTCAAATTTAGCAGCATGCTAGGCTGACACAACACACCTTACAGTCCTCTTATGGGAACAATGCAAACCTACACAAATGAATTAGAAAAAGGTTGAAGTCCCTAGGAGGGAGAGAATGAATAGAGTGATTTAGTTTTTGAACAAAGTTGTAGTAACTGATGCAGCCTAATGGGAACTAGAACCTGTTAACCAGCCATCTTTGAGGTCTGGACATGTGTTTATTCCAAGGTAACCTCTCTCCAGTTGAAAGCAGCAGAGAAATCCTCCCGAGAGCCTGACTCTGACGCAGCTTCTCAGCAAGCTGCACACCAAATCAGTTCCACCTCTTCTGAGTCAGCCAACTCAAACATCCTCCCGCTTCAGGGCTATAAGCTGCATCCCCCACATACATCCCCGAAGCCCACCACTAGTACAGTGTCTGCGAGTGCACTGTGCATTACCAAGGTGGGATGAATTCTTGGGCAATCCGTGACTTGTAGCATAGCTTCCCATTACTTCTAGGACAAGCAAAGCTCCTCTTCTATGAATCTTGATTCCTTGGTATAGTCTCTTGTGGCACCACTTAAGATAATTTTTTAAAAAAGCAACAGAAATGATTTATCTTTACTAACAGTAATCATAAATATGTTACCTCCTGTAAAGCTCTTTCCAAAGGAACCGAACCTGCAGAGCAGTGCTGCAGATAAATTGCCTTTGCATCTCCGGGAAGGATCCTGTGGGGGAATGCAAGGTACATACTGGAAATGGCAGGGTTCCCCAGAAAAGACTCTGACGCAAGCGTTGCTAAAAGAGATTTGCAATTGAGTTGCAGGAAATATCAATAGGGGGACAGAGAAGAGAAAGAGACAAGAAGAAGAGCACAAGGAAAATGCCATTTTGAACAAGAGAGTCTCAGTCTCTGGTAGATGGTGCAGAATCGGCCTTGGAGTTCATTCACTTGAGCAGTGAGAAACCTGGAATATTTAATACAACAATTTGCATTAGCCATGGTTAGGAACTGCTCTGAGGACACTAACTCCACAACGACTTCAGCCCACCCGACATCAAGTCAAGCATGTGACCATCCCCGCAGGAGCTATTAGGTAGAAAACGATGCATCTGTGCAGGAAGAAGCTCTTTCCTGGACCACTGAGCAGTAAGGACTTGGGTGAGTGGTGTGGACAAGGAGTCCACCTCATCCTTCATGTCGCAAGTTCTAAACTGCAAGATGTATTCTTGGAATAAAGACTATGTCATGCTTCAGTTGAATCTAGAAAGTTGTATCTGTGATAAGCTGTCTCAGCTGATAGGCAGACTACAAAAGACTGAATTTCTTTAGCCTCATTAAATTTCCAAAAGGTGCTGTTCGATTAATTGCAATTCCAAACTCTTTTCCAGAATTTCCATTCCCTGCATTTCCAACTACATAAGACTTGACTATCTCAAGCAAATTCGACATGTTTATTCTGTTCTTTAAATCTGCATTCAACCTACCTTAAAGTGATGGGTTAGGGAAGTGTGCCCACAAGAAAAGAAAAAAGGGTAAGAAACAGAAGCAGCCAGGAAAGGAGCTGAAAGCCCAAACCGAGGGGATCCCTGGGGCATAGATCACATCCTGAAGGTGGTCTTTACACACAGGAGTAGGAATTCTGTGGGTAATCAGACACTGGTCACAGGCTGCCCTAAACACTGCGAGATGGGTTAGATTGACTCCTATCACAAATCTGCCAGTTTCATATGGTCACAGTTTCTGAGGGGAAATACAGGAGGAGAGCTGGTGCAATCATTAACCTGCTGCTGAGGAATTTGTTTTTGAGCCTTGAGCAATCCTCAGCACCTCCCCTCTCTGCCAGTCCCACAGAGTCTCCCTTAGGCTTTGGCTAGTGCCTCTGCCAGGGTCAGTGACTGCCCGAATCTCAGTCTCTGAGCAGTCGGGGGCCCTAGTTACCATGCTTTCAAGCTTCAGTGTGAGATTTCTAAGGGCCACCCCAGCAGGGCTCCTAAGGACAGAACACAACCTGCCTGCTCGCATGGTGCAGCACAGACCCCCCTTCAGGACCTCGCGGTGCCCCCTCCCACACATCACCCAGGGCTCTGCAGCCCCCAAGTCTTAGTCTGAGATCTCCTCTCCCCCAGGAGCCTTTCCTGACCCTTGCCGACCTCAGAGCTTTCTTCTTCCTGTAACTCAGAGAACTTAATACTCAGGTTTCTCATCTGGCCTGCATCACATTTTAGATTGTGATTTATCGTGGTGGGATTTTCATTGACCTTGGACAACATCGTTCAGTTTGAGTTATTTATCTTGTCTTTCTAGTGAGAACTGAATAAAGTTCTGTCTCCCTTCCACAGCCTCCCTCCAGGGCCTAGCAGATTGTACCCTAGGGCTTCTTGAGCTCATGTTGAATTCGCAGCAAGTGAGCAGTTTGCAGAATAGTTTACCTGTACCCCAGGACTGGACCATACTTTTCTCCTTGTAAGTGTTGCTTCCCAGACTTTCCTAGCAGATTTGGTTTTCAATGACACTCATTATCATTCAGTCCACAATTATCTTTCAGACAACAACAACAAAAAAGACAGCTTGGAGAGGTTTAACCACTTCACATTCTAAAACCAGCCCAAATCCTTCCAAGCACGTATTTTTAGACTTCATTACAAATCACTTGCAAATGAAGGCCCTAAGCTTTTCCCATGCGAATCTCCCTCTCCCTCCCCATGACTCCCCTCCCCTTTCCCCTTCCCCCTACACCCCTTCCCTCTAGGCATGGAAAATATTTTCAGTCATCCCGTAGAGAGGCACTTCAGACCTTGTTGGTGCCAGGAATTGCTGCAGATGATTAACACAGACTGCACTGTCCAGAGAGGTTTTGTTCTCTTCCCTGAAGCTCACGCCTGTAACGTTTTGAAGCATGTTTTATGGTCCCTGGTAGGAGCAAAGACAGCAAGGAGGGAAACTCAAACCACTTCATTTTGCAGTTATTTATTTCTCTGGAGAAGATTTGCCTTGTAATTGTAGTATGAATTTCTATGTATCGATTATTGCTGATTGTTGTCTTATATGCTCTATTTAGAAGCAAAATTTGTATGCAAGAATAGAACTAATCTTGAGGATGCGGCTCCAAATATGCAGTCTACTCCCACAAGAAGTACTATTAATAAAGGTTACAATATATCGAATGCTTGCTGTGACCCACGTACCCTGAACAGCGTCTCATTTAATCCTCAGCAATTTTCCAAGAGAAACTGTCATTATTTCTGTTCAGCAAATACAGGAATTTGGGCTCAGAGAAGCGAGTCACCTCTCAAAAATCAAGTAGCTCCTAAGCAAAGAGGCTATTTTGCTGTCCAGGGGACAGATTCCTGGTTCTCTCCTTGGAGACAACTAAGTCAATTATATTCTTGGCCCTGGTTTTGCTGGCCAAGAGATCAAAAATAGATTATGCGCTCCCTGGGTCTCAGTAACCTCACTCGCTCAGTGGCCACACTACTTATTCCCGTCCGTCTCTTCAGCCGTGTGCTCGTTTTAGAGCAATGGACTTGCACTGTGCGCATGTTTTCTGAGTAGGTTTCCAAGTAGTGAACGCACTATGCATCCATCTTTATATCTGTACGTTCTATACCACTATGCTAAATGCGCTACATGTATTAACTCATTTAATCTTCATCATATTATTAGGAAGATGTTTTTATCTGCACTTATGTCGTACTATTGGAGGTTACTTGGAGCCAATCACAATTATATTAATGGTGTCAGATTTAAACCGCTGTAGCTGGTTCTGGGGTTTTGCTTTTAATTACTATGCTATACTAGAAGGCAATTTAATTTGTTTCTTAAATACTTGTCTAACTTTAGAATAGAATTTTATATATATATATCTTCCTTATCTATTTAGATTTCATTTTTATTCTGTGATCTCCACTTATTTTTGTGTAATTGGTGGTATGAATTTTATTGCATATTGCTTTAAAAAGTCCAGATATTAATTTTAATATATACATTAATAATTGTTTACCATTGCTTTTTCCTGGGAGCAATACTGAAAGAGAATTCATCCTTTAATTTTCAAATTTTGCAATCTTGAATGTGAAGGGCTGCGGAATTACTGCCTCAAAACATCCCAGTTTGGCATAAAGATTATTTGAGCTAAAGATAATTGTGAAATAGATGCAAACAAAAACTGTCTGCCCTCCTCTTATTTGCCCAAAAAGGAAAGCACAAATTTATTTCAAGGTTACTCACAATATTCCTTCAGAATATTCACTGATGGAAAATTGATACTCCAAAGCTGTCCGGATCAAAGCCAGTCTGCAGATCTCTCTTTCCTATGACAAGATGAGTACTGAAATGGAAAGCGAGGCTATAGAAACTTTCAGAACAGTTTGACAGAAAAATTTCATGTCTTTTGAATCTAATAATGAAAAATGTTTACATTTCCATTTGATGCCACATGTACAGTTTTTAAAGTAATTCATTTTTATTACATTTCATAGAAGTTCAAGTCAGTGATGGGTTATAAATTTCAAAAGTAAAACTGTCCCTTTCCCACAAGTAGTTTGAGAAATATGTAATAAAATTATATTTGGTCTTGGAGATGCTATGGATTCTTCTCCTCTCTCTGGTCGTACAAGTCTGCACATTGAATGAGGCTATCATTTTAGCTTTCCAGGAGATGTAATTGTTCACTGTCACTTTAGGGAAAAGGAGAGCAGGTGGCTGAATAGAGAAAAACAAAACACATGACCTTCTTGCTTAGCAGCTACGAGCTAGAACTATAGAAGAAGAATAACCTTAGTAATTCAACAGTCAGTCACCAACAGCTCGGTACTGGGCCCCTTTGCACCGTTAGTCCTCAGATTATTTTTCTTTTATCTCCATAGTGTTCTTCAATATTTTGCTGAGACTTTGCTAGGTCATTTACAGATGTCCCAAGATAACTTCTCCCCCTAACTTCTAGTCTCCGGCTGCCTTTGAGACCCCAGAGTAGGGCAAATGCATGTATCCTCGTTAGCTGTAGGAAATCAGGTGCAAGCTGTGAACAGCACCAGCCTCATCTTGCTTTGGTGGCACTTTTTCCAAGGCTGTATTTTAGTGTCCGTGCAAGGCACAGGTGACTTCTGCCAGGATGGGTGTACACAGAAGATGCTCAAGACTGCAAAGGCCTAAACGCCTTTTGGAAAAAGAATAAAAAAGCTGAAAACTCACACTTACTCCACCTGTATTTATTTTGCTTACTGACAACCACAAAAAGTACAGAACACATCTTATCTGTTTGTTTACATGTCCCATTCTCCAAAGAGGCAACAGGTCACTTTCCTTTTTTTTTTTTTTTTTTTGGCAGTACTGGGATTGAAGTCTACACCCTCAGTCCCCACCCCAGCCCCACTTTTTCTTTTCTGACAGGATCCCCTCAGTCACTAAGTCACTCAGGATGGGCTCAAACTTGGAATTCTCCAGCCTCAGCTTCCCCGAGTGCTGGGATTACACACGTGCACCACCTGGCTTGCCTGACCATCGTTAATTCTTAATGCGCTTTTCTAGCATTACATCTTGATTATTTTGTCCAGAAATGGATAAGAATGGACTGGTCTTAGAATGCATCTGCCGTGCTCCCCACACCACGTCCCTCTATTCCAGTCACTGGTCTCATGACCAGTCGCACACTTACAGGAAATATATTCTATAAAATCCCAGATGTCAGGACCAGCTCACCTTTAGACTGACCCCCTGCTAACAACAAATATTTTTTTTTTCTTTTCTCATCTTTAAATGCTTTAACAAAAGTTTTTTTTAAATAATATGAAAAACGAATCAGAATAGAACTGAATTCACTAATGCATTCTCTAGATGTTAAATAAAACATCAGTAACAGCAAGTAAGTTATCATGCACTAAACCCCACTTTTCATGGATCTATAGCTGAACCTTTAGGACAGTAGCAAGGGCATAAGGACACATGGACCCAGGCTTGTTAAAACTGACATTCTCTTCTAACAGCAGTTTAGGCCAGGCAGCTGCCTATATTTCTGTTTCTTAGAGAAGAGGTCTGCTATCTAAAACAAACAAATAAAAAAAAAAGTAGGAAGTGGAGTCTTTAAAAGCTATGTTGATATTTTAAAATACAAGAAAAATTAAATTTGCTTTAATTATTTTTCAGATGAATTTAAAAGGGGAAGGGAGAGTTTAAAAGCACTCATAAGTAACAGATGCATGAAGAGAGACAGCTTACAAGGATAGCTCGTAAGATAAAGAGAAATCAAAGATGTGTCAGCATGCCATCTATTGTGAACGTCCTGGTGTTTTCTATTAAGAATCGACTCTTCTCAGTTTCAAAATAAAATGCAGCAAACTGTGGCCTAAGAGACATATTTAATACAACCAAATGAAAGCACATTCCCAGAGCACAATGTAATAGTATCAAATGAGTCATTAACCGGCAAGAATGTCCTAATTCACACCATGACTATGAACACAGGAGCACCAGCTCAGTTAACCCACCCTCCACCTAAAATGTTTTTAAATAGCTGTTTGAAGCCTTCTGAAAAAGACAAGGAAGATGGCAACACAAAATCATGCATAAAGCAATGCAAAGACAATAAATTTCTGATAAAGGACATGAATATTACTGCTTTGGAAAAAAATAAAATTTATACATTTGAATTTAACCAATTTATCACACACTAAAAGATGTGTCAATTAACAAAATTTGCAACAAGAAATGAGTAACTCAGCAATTTGCTTGTGTGAGTGTAATCGCTCTTGTTCTATTCCATCAATAATAATTTAAAACAGTGTCTGACTTGTCAGGATACAGGGACCTCTGTGGGAGGGGTCATGTTGGTAATTCAGTTTTCCACATGATAAATGCTCAGTTAATGTTTTTATTTTATTTTATTTTATTATTTATTTATTTATTTATTGGTACTGGGCATCAAACTCACAACCTCGCCCTGCCAGGCAGGCACTTATGCTACTGAGCTAAATCCTTGGCCCTATTTTTTGAGACAGGGTCTCACTATGAAGTTCAGGCTGGCCTTCAACTCACTTTGCAGTCCAGGCTGGTCTCAAACTCACAACAATCCTCCTGCCTCAGCCTCCCAAGTACTGGGTCAGTTAATGTTTCTAAATGGATGAGAACACAAAATAAAAATTCAAGAGGAGGACAAGATGAAGAAATTAAAACAATAACAATAATGACCTAAAATATTTAAAATAGGGAAAAGAAAGACAATGATGAATTATTACTTTTTGAATGATAATGAGTTACAGGCATCATGCTCAGAAGTGGTGTGTGTGCGTATGTGTGTGTGTGTATGCAAGAATTAAAGACTGGAATATAAAAGTTTGTGGGTGATATAATTCCAAAAACAGAAAATGATATAAATATAAACCCTAAAACAAATGAAGCTCTTTTTATGATAGAATCTGAAGAAACTACAAGTATTGCAACTGAGTTCTTAAGAACAGTATTTGTAATGGCTAGAATGTGAAAAAAAATAGATTCCATTTTAGACAGCAAAACAGTAGCTATGAATTAGTGCATTAATAAAGAGATGTTTGTTACCCCCCCCACACACACACACACAGAAAGACACACACTCACATACACACCATCCAATTGTACAGGAGCACGCATACTCACAAAAAGAGGGAAAGGTTCCTTAAAGTTGAAACAAAACATGAAAATGTCTGTAAGCATTAAGAAGCAATCAGTTGCAGGGATATTATTTTACCACTCTCCTTCCATATTCCACCCAACTTCCACTCTTTTAATATAAGTTTTATAATGCAGCCAGTGATCTAAAGTTCCCACATTTATCAAGCCCCTGCTACACTCAGAAAAAAAGGCAAACTCCAAAATCATTTACATGGACTCACCCATTCTTGACGTATCACCACTTACCTCTTTAAAAAAAAACCATTACTGAATTTTTATTTTTTTATGGCAATAAGAAGGCTTAACATGAGATCTACCCTTTTAATACATTGTTAAATGTACGGTAGCTATCTCTAACCTGCACAAAACAGGTTCCAAGAAGTCTCCTGGATTCTTACAACAGTTATGTTTTAGACAACTCGTAAAAGTGAAATTATACTATATTTGTGTATGATGGTCTTATTTCCCTTTAAAAACATCCTCCAGCTTCATCCACATCATCATGTATACTTTTTATGTCAATATTCTTTCTCCCAAATTGCCTATTCCTTGACCTCTAGTACCCAAGTCCCCTGTTTCCTATTCCTGTGTTTTTCTATTTGTGTGCCTTTTTGTGAAATTTTTCTTGATTTTTCCTATTAAAGCTATCTTTCTGTTCATCATACAGCACATAGTCCCATACATTGCCATTTAGCAAAACTTTCAGATGATTGTAACTTTTCGTGTAGGCTTTACCTGTTCTACAGTCTGGCAGTCTCTGTGGTTCTGCCTACTAATGTTTCCTTTTAGTTTAACCATGTGTCTTCTCCACATTTATATTCCTCATAAACAGAGTAATTCTGCAGTAAATATTGTTTGGTTGAGTGGAGTCCTTGGGGGAACATTTTATTTGATTTACTTCCCCCAGGTATTAGTGAACAGTAGATGGTCACTAAACACTGTGCTGTGCACACAGAGAATCAGGTTGTCTGGCTGAGACCACACTGCTGCATGCAGAGGTGGGTGCTCGGCGCTCTTCTCACTGGTCCTCTCGGCAGCGCTGGACACGCTGAAAAACTCCTCCTCCCGGAAACGCGTTCTTCCCTAGACCTCCCGGACACTCACTCTCGTGGTTTTCTGCCTGTCACTGATTGTCACTTCTTGACCTAGTTTGCCGACTCTCTTTTCCCTGATCTTCACTTTGGAATGCCTTAGAAGGGCGTTCTCCTCCGCTCTGACCCACTACAGTCTCCGGTTTTATTCTGTGTTAAACACACCCATTTCCTGTGTGATCGCATTAGTTCATGGGTTTTAAATGCCCATGCAGTATACTAATGACTCTCATATTGACAAGGTGTGATAAAAAACAATGAATGCTTCCATTTTTAATGTAGTAGAGTAAAAGACACATTGCCATTAATCCCTCCCAAAATAGCACTCTCACTTGAAACACACTTATTCCACCGTTCTTGGCACTTTCTGAAGCAGTCCTGGAGTCCTCTTCTGTGAGCATCTTCAGTTGCACTGTCATGGCTGCCTGGGTGTCCTGAATTGATTCAAAATGTTTATGTTTCACCAGTATTTTGATTTTGGAGAAGAACCGGAAGTCACATGGTACCAGATCTAGTTATATGGTGGGTGAGGAGTGAAGTTTTTGTGGCCCTGCCTTCCCACTGAATGATACTCAGCAGCAGCATTCATGTTTCTGATCACGCCTCACAGATGCTCACAACAGGACTTCTAGAACTGCTTCAGAAAGTGGCAATGATGAGAAGGGTGTGTCCAAAACAAGGGGAAGATCTCTGAGGGGAATTAATGGCAATGTGTCCTTTCCTGTAATCAGATTTTTTTAACTATTCAGAGTATATTTCGATCACACCTTGCACATGTTCAACTTTGACACCTTCATTAGCTCCAAAATGATAATTTCCCATTTCCTCCTTTGTATTTCTACTGCAACACCTAATAAGTGTTAATTTAATATACCTTAATCTGAACTCAATTTTCCTCCTTAACCCTATACTCTAGCAGCATTTCTCATCTCTAAATAGAATATCATCTTGCCAGCACTCGGGCATCCCTCACTACCTCACTTTCCGACATCTCTACTCACCAGGACTTTTGTGCTCCGCCTGCAAACTGTATACGGATGCCGACAACTTCTCCCCTTCCTTAGGATCTGCTTCATAACCATTTCCCACCTTCCTTGTCACAATGGTACTGGTAATTTGTTCCCTATGAGGCTATCGGTAGGATCCTTTCAAAATGGAAATGAGACCATGTAATTCCTTTCTTATAACCCTGCAACAGTCCTGTTTCCCTCAGAGCAAACCCCAGAGTCCTCACAGGAAATACGCAATTGAACTTCTGTTCCACTCTAACATCATTTCTTATTAGCTTCTCTCTTCCTCGCTTACCTGTAGATACAAACTTCTCCTTATGGTTTATTTAGACATTAATTGTTCCAAGGCAAATGATCATAAAACTAAATGACTTAAACCAAAAATTGGTTGTTACTTGTAAGTAATTCTGTGACCTGACTGGTTTTTGGTTGGATAATGTTTTTTACTGTCTCTATTGTGAGGCTGGAAACCCAACCCGGGATTTAGCACTTGCTGAGAAAGCAGCTTTTACTGCGTCACATCTCCAGTACCAGTCAGGCATTTTGCTAGAAGTTTCTTGTGTGCTTCCAGCCCAATGCCAGCTGGGTTCGAAGTCATCTGAAGCCCCAGTGGCCTTGGTGTCTAAGACAGCGCACGCCTGTAATAGACAATTGATGCTGGAAGCTTAGTTAAGGCTGCAGAGCAGAGGGTCTCCTTATAGCCTGTCCCTGTGCCGTGGGCCTCCCTTAGAAGGCAGTTATGATGCTTCGTACTGTGAGTCAGCATCCAAACACCAGTGCCAAAGAAGGCAGGAAGTAGAAGTTGCCATGTCAGGTAAGGGCAATGCCTGGAACTGGCACAGAAACAAATACTTCTAGCATATTCTGTTGGTCAAAGCAATCACAGACCTCAGGGATCTGAACACATAGAGAAATAAACTCTGCTTACTCATGGCAATGTGACACAGTCTCCCAAGAAAGGAGCTAGTAAGATGGGAAACATTACTGAGGCCATCTTTTAAAAGTACAACCTTTGTTCTATTTTTTAAACACCACTGTTACGTTCCTTCTCCATGCTTTCTGCTGCTCTTCCTTCTGTCAGGGATGCTTTTCTCCTGATAACAGCACACTTTGATCCCTTGAAACTTTCCATTGTTCACTTTCTCACTTAACTGCTTACATGTGAGCTTCTCGCTGAGCCCTTCTTTGGCCACCCTCTTTCACATTCCTCATAAACGCTTCCCCTTGGGACTAGGAGCTCACCATTGCTCTGGCATCCCATGGACCTCGGGCTTGAGTAAACTTTAGCAAGGGCCTAACCTGTGGCTTGTCGTGGAGGTTTTCGTTAGTAGTGGGAGTAGTAACAGTAGCAGCAGCAGCAGCAGCAGCAGTATATGTAGGTCACCCTGGTTACATTTGTTGGGGGATTGGTATATGAACATAGCATTCTTGATCATTTGTGACCCCTTGGTTCCCTTCCACCACTACCATCACCCCAGTTTAAACACTTAACCACCAAGGTGTGGTACATCCCATCCCAACCGCTTATTCTAAGAACTGGTCCCCCACAAAGAAAAACATTCTACATGGAAGGATCTTTATTTTGCCAAGTGTTCACCCAGTTCACCCTCCTGTTAAAAACTTACACCAGTTCTGCTTCCCTTTCCCTGTACAATGCCTTTCTGGCTTGATTTTGAGATGCACGAGATTTTGGAAACTGGAGCATACTCTCTCCATGCAATTGTCTTGAACTCACCTCTAAGTCTGCATTTGTTTTGATTTGACACCTGGCATTCTTAATTCATTTTATTCTGCTCCATTTTTTCGTATTATGTTTTGCTGTCTAACATATTGCAGATCGTGTCTGTTTAATTTGCTCTGTTTATTGTATGGTCTCTCTCCCTCCATTCGAGCATAAACTGTTTGGCTGCAGGACGCTTCCCTGCTCATGTACTGAGCTCTCACTGCTGACTTCAAACACAAAGTATTGTTTGACTTAATGGATAAACTGACTCTTACCTGTAATGTGATGAAAATCGATCCCATTTAACACATCAAGATACAGAGGAAAGAAATAGTTGCTACTGATTCTGCTACAATTTCATTCTCCACCCTAGTTATCCCAGCTTCTGACATGTCCTTGGGTTTCATTCTTGTTGCAGTTATTTGATTCTGCAAAACTAGCCCTGACTTATCTTTAGTCCTCCCTAACTGACTTATCTCTAATCCTCCCTAACTGACTTATCTCTAGTCCTAACTGACTTATCTCTAATCCTCCCTAACTGACTTATCTCTAGTCCTAACTGACTTATCTCTAATCCTCCCTAACTGACTTATCTCTAGTCCTCCCTAACTTCTTTTTCTCTATCTTTGAACTTTTCTCAGGAACTGGAATCTGGTTATTATCCTAACACTGCTAACCTACTGGATTTTGAATCATCTCTTTTTAGCCCATCTTAGTTATTTTATGTTGAAGTCAATTTCATCTGATACCAGACCATCCTCAGTCCTTTCTGGGAACCTGCTGTGTTGAGATACTGTGGCCTGTCTCCTGTTTCGAATCTTTCTTTCTTCCTCCCAATTTTTCCCTGCCTCCCTTGACCAGTACCGTTGGTATCTCTGACACCTTTAGGTTTTCAGTTTTTCACATCCTAACTGAACTAAGAAAGTCCCTCAAGGCCACATTCTGAGACAAAAGAAAAAGAAAAACTCACCTTCATATTCATGCATAGGTAGTATTTATGTGTTGAATTTTAGTGAAAAAGACCTAAGGACACAGATTTTATATTCCAATTTATTCTCCATTCCTAGGATCTAGGTAAAGATAGGAAAAGGAATGGAAAAGTCAAATGTTTTAGGACCATAATGAGTTTCAGGTCACGACCACATAATTTGCCTTTTTAGTACAACCAGCTGATCCTTTAAATAAAATACTAGAACCACATTAAAATAAATGAGAGAACGATGCCTCAGAACCTCGCTCAAGCATCCCTAATTAAGAGGTCATCTTCAAATGTATTCAAAGTGCACAAATCTCTAAGGTTTGAAAAATTGACTTGGAAATCAGTTGAAGGAAATTTATGGGATTTTTGACCAGGAGAGAAAGCAAGAAATTTAAAAAACCCAAAACCATGGGTAAAAGTCTTTTGCTTTGAAAAATGAAATGTTTACTTCTTACTTTTCTCTTAAATATGGACATAAAAAAAAGTCTAACCATGTAATTTATAAATTTCTCCTCTTGTTTCCCAGTTTTTAGGCATTGAAATGAGGCAGATATTGAAAGAAAGAGCCCTAGAATCCAAACCAAGTGGCTCGTTCAACATTTCAGTCTAGCATATAAAATGTAAATAATAATTTATATATCTACCTCTGGGGTCATAATGCAAATTAAACAAGCAAACAAATTGAAAAACAAATTTCTGGTACAGGGGATTCAACCCAGAGCTTGTGTCCCAAGCTCTATCCCCAGCTCTTTTACATATATATATATATATATATATTTTAAGAAAGGGTCTCACCAAGTCACAAAGTTGCCCAGGATAGGTTTGAACTTGTACATCCTCCCACATTTCTGGGATTGTAGGCATTTGCCAGCACACCCCGCTTGAAAATATTATTTTGTAAAAGGGAAGGGGAACAAGAGATGAAGGGAGAGAAAAGAGGAGGGAAGAAAAAAAGATGAAAAAAGAATTAAAGATGTGCTATGTATGTGTATCACCTCCTCATGAGGAATGTGATCATTATGGCAAACAAACATGTATCAATAAGAATTGAAAACTCTAATAAACTTAGGACCAATTGCAGGACTGCATTTAACTTGAAATGTAAAAAGGAAATTAAAAACTGTTATAAACAGAAACATTTCTGTAAGGGATAGCTAATATTTTAAAATTCCATTCTTCCCCTAAATTAATATAGAGGTTAAATATACATTGAATATGTTTCTAAAATGAATCTAAAGTTTAACAGGAATAATAAATATGTGAGAATAATGGAGAAATACTTAGAGGAGAAAAGGGAAGAATTTTGCTGTGGAATAAAGTGTAGTAAAAGGCTAATAAGACTAAAATAACTCTCAAGTGAGAGATTTTGTTTACCAGGGGTACTAAATAATCTGTTGGAGATACTCTTGCTTATTGCAATTGAGTTGAGAGAAGAAAGGATGTGTTATTAGCATCTAGTTCGTAGCAGACAATCTTGTAGTACACAGGGCAGCCTCACAACCAAGAATCATCTAACCCCATAGGTCAACAGTGCCGATGAAAGCATTAAAACTGTCATGTAGCTATGGGACAGATAGATAAACAAGGGAGCACACTGTAGTGCCCAAGTACAGTTTCAGGTATATATCAAAATACTGCATAAAATAAAAAGCTTGACAGTTTATTTAACAAATGTTAGTGATTCAACTGACTAGTGGATTGGAAAGAATAGAGTTGTCCTTATTTTATATAAAAAAAAGATTCAAGTGTTTTTATAAAACAAGCAAAACATAAAGTAAATAGTTATTTAAGCTTGAGATAGAGAAGTGGTTCTAGAGCTGACACTTACTATATCTAGCCTTTAAAATCCAGTTCAAGGTTCAGTTCTGGGCCTATGACCTTGGGAATGGATACTGCAAGAAAACACACTGCTATTACCCAGCAAAAATAACAAATTTCAGTTTGGGAGAAGCTGAGGTATTCCTCCAGATAAAAAGAGACCTGATTAAATAGGATTTGGAAAGCACCTGTCAGTCCATGACTTCCAAAGAGAAATAGAAAGTGCCAGCTCTGCACCCCTCTCTTCCCCCACACAGGACCACAGAGCTGCACTCCCGGCTTCGTGCCCGTTTACCCCCATGAGAACCCTGCAGGGGGGTCCACCTTGACTGATGAAGACAAAATCAATCATCCTGGCTGGGTGTGGTGATGCACGCCTTTAATCCCAGCAATCAGGAGGCTGAGGTAGGAGCAGTGTGGTAAGTTCAAGGCCAGCTTGAGCTACAGCATGAGCAAGGCCGGCCTGAACTACATAGTGCAACCCTGCCTCAAAAAAAAACAGGGCTGGGAGTTTGGCTCAGTGGCCTAAGCGCCTGCCTGGCACGTGTGAGGTTGTGAGTTTAATCCCCGGTATGGCAAAAATCAATCATCCTAGTACTGGGTTCTAAGGAGAGAAGTTTTTTTAAAATATGGTTGTAAGTTACTTAATTAATTAATTTCAAGGTTTTTATTGTTAATTCCCTATCTCTGAGGGCTTGATTTAGGCAAAAATGCTCAGACCTGGCCTCAAATCTATACCACGCCAAACTTTTTGCAGCTATTTAGTTCCAAGGGGTAGTGTATAACCCCATAAAAGTTTTTGGTGAGTTCAGATGTGTTCGATGTGTTCT
This sequence comes from Dasyprocta punctata, assembly GCA_004363535.1. NCBI lineage: Eukaryota > Metazoa > Chordata > Mammalia > Rodentia > Dasyproctidae > Dasyprocta > Dasyprocta punctata. The sequence continues at coordinate 56,294 of RJWM01009172.1, forward strand.
TCTTAGTCCATAGTACCTGGCACTTAGGACCTGAAGGAGTACTGTGTAACCCATTAGTCAATTGATCTACCAAAGTTTGTTAAATAATCTGTCAGATGAGTAGGCAGAAAAGTCCATACATATCTCTGACTATTTAGATTCAGTATAAGCCAATCCCGCTGCTGGCCACAAGGGCGCCCAGGTCAGCCTCCCCAGTGAGGAGCCCATAGTGGACATGGAGGATTGGGGATCTAGAAACCAGATGAATTTCTCAGCTGTGAAAAGGAGAACAGAGCCATGATCGTGCACTAAATAAGGAGCTAGGACGCCAAATGAGAAACAGAGGCAATTATGTTTCACAGAATAGAGAGCCTCTTAAACTTTTAAATACAAACACAATCATGGGGTTGAAACGGCAAGAGTTTTCAGGCTATAATAAGTACACAGAGTTTATACAATCCTCCTTTGACAACACGGCCTTTCTGTACAACAGTTTCTTTCCCAGCCAACTCTCATTATCAGTGTCTTCTTCCAATGGTTAACATTACCAGTCATTTATTTTTCAAAACAATTTCCTCTACTTTTTGCTTTTTAAAATTTTGCACATTACCCTGCCTGGGCTTTCCATCCACTCCTTGATCAACTTGAACCAGGAATTCTTTAGTTTGTATCCCGCAAACTATGAAGCCTGATCACCTCCACCAAAAACAAAACAAAACAAAACAAAAAACATAGTGTCATTAATGATTTTAAATTATGGGTTGTTAATAAATCTACACAAGTGAGTAGAAGATAAGGATACTTCATTTACCTAACTGCCCTGCTCCAGCAGCCTTATCTATTATTTTGAAATACATGAAAGAACCAAGAAGCAAGGAAAACAAAAGTATGCTAAGGTCGGCAGCAGATGTTACAGTGTTCCTTCATACCACCTTAGACAAGTACAAAACAACCCAAGGACACAACCTGAGAGGGTTATCGCTGGGAATTATTTTAACAATATGACATAAGAATTAAATATAAAAGCCATAAACTTTGACCCAATGAGGCACTTTTTTCCAAATAGTATAAAATTTGGATATTTTTCATCAAAAACCAAGAAAGCTGAACACTTCGCCTTGCTACAGAGAGGAAAAACTATTCCCAGTTAATAAAGAATTTGAGCAAAGTAATTTTGTGTGTATGCTCTGGAGGAGAAAAGCAAAAAACACCTCAGGTTTCAGCATTTTTGTGGATGTGTGCATTATGCAATAGGAAAAGAAGAGCTAAAAGAATGCGATAAACAAAGCCCCTGTTCCTAGCAGTGTACTGTAAGTCATCTCAAGGAGGCTGAGAAGTCTCTGGAGTTAGACATTCGACACAGATACAAGGTAGCGACTTAACTGAAACAGAATTATCCGCGTGTTTGTCAAAAACTAATATGAAACACAGGAGAGATTCAGCAAAATATGTTAAATCAAACATGAATCAGTAAGAACATCAGGCGAAGGCAGGAGAGCCGTATAACCCTTTACACATCAACAGAAAATTCCCCACCCGGAGTGAGGAGAGGCGGAGTTGTTAGCCAGTTATGCTGATTTAGGCAGAAGCACAGACCCAGCCTCAAAGTCTATATACAGAACTGGTTTTGCAACTACTTAGTTTGCAGGGACTGTGTACTGTGCAGTAAAAGTGACACACTGTGAGGTGGTAACATTGTGTTTTAGTGAACCAATCAGTAAGCCATCTATACTTGGTCTTAGGGATTAAATTAGTCTTTGTTAACAAGTTCTTGGCATTATCTTTAAAAGGCATCAAGTAAAAGGCATTATTAGAGATTGTTAGAAAGGTTTAATAAAGCAATTGCTGGAACAATTTAGTTGCTCATAAGTGGAAGAAAAAAATAGCTCAATAACTTTTTTTTTCCTCTGATGTTCCAAAAATTAAGGGAATCCATGATTAGAAATGCAAAGAAAAGTTAAAATTAAAAAACCGTAAGATGACTCTAGTAAAAAAAAAAAAAGTATAGTGTATTTTTAACCCAAATTTAACATCACTTTCTTATGTTAATATTAGAATCTAAGTAAGATTAAATTAAAAAGTAATACTTTGAATTGGGCCATGCCAGACCAGGATTTTTCTCCCTGCCACTCACAACTCTAAAAGAGCATAAAAGCAGACAAAAACAAAGCATTTTAGGAGGAATGAGAGTGTGCTGTCAGTGTAAACCTTAATGTTTACAAAAAAGTAGACACAAGGTTTTCTCAGCTTCTCACCTGGGGGAACTTGGAAGGCTCCCACCTGTCACACAGTTGCATCCCACACGGAAAGGCACAGCTTTGTGAGCTAAAGAAGCAGGCGGTAGACTCGAGGGCGACTCATGCAACTGGAATTTGCAAGGTGGAGTTTGAAACAGAAGAAGAAGGAGGACACAAAAAAAAGCTGCATGAAGAAATCCCCTTGGCTTCTTGGCACTTTTTCTCTGGCGTTCATGGGATGCAGCACGGTAATTTCCGAGTGCGTTTCCGAGTACAAAGCAGCAGGCTAGAATTCAGTAATTAAGATACATACGTGCAAATACCTCACAATGAAACAACACACTTTTCTATGCTACCTGGACCACAAAAGAAGTCACAAAGGACATTAAAATATTTCAAATAACCATAGTAAAAGAGAATTTTAGAAAGCACGTAAGGTTAGAGAAAAATCCACAACTTTATATAATTATACTTGGCACAAAAACATAGATGATTTGTGTTTCTCTCTTAAACAGAAAATGAAAAGCAAAATAAATCTGAAATAAAAAGAAATAATAAAAACAAAAAATTAAATCAATAACATAGCATGTATGCACTGTAGACAATAAAAAAGCCAAAAGTAGTGTCTTAAAAAATGATTATATTTCCCGCCTTTAATGCCAGCACTCAGGAGGCTGAGGCAGGTGGATGACTGTGAGTTGGAGACCAGCCTGGGCTACAAAGTGAGTTCAAGGCCAGCCAAACTGCATAGTGACACCCTGTCTCAAAAAGTAGGGCCGAGGATTTAGCTTAGTGGCCTAAGCACCTGCCTGGCAGGTGTAAGGTTGTGTTAGTCACACAAAGTAAAATGATGCAGTCTGTTGTATTCTTATTCTCTGATTCACCGTAGTTGAGGTTCCGGGCATGTACTTCACAGAACGTTTATTATTGGAAGCATCTAAAAGCTCATCTGTACCAGTGTGAGCTCAATAAAGGTTTGTTGAGTGAGTAAATGAACTGTTTCCTGTAATATGCAGGGAGGCCACAAGAGAGGAAAGGTCTTGCGCCAAGGTCACTGACCTCCTAAGTGATGGAGCCGGGCTGAACCCAGTCTCCCACACCAGGAGATGTGCTCTGCCCGGGTCAGCTCGGGTTTTCACCTCCGGTCCCTTTTACCACTGTCTTAGTTACTTTTCACTCGTTGCCGAGACAAAATACCTGACACTCAAAATTAGGGAAGGAAAGGTTTATTCTTACAGTTTCTCGGGAGTTTCAGTCCATAAGTTGGCTCCAAGATAGCGTGGCATGACCGGGCTACAGCTAATGTCGGCTGCAAGCCACAAGGCCCACTGGCGAGCGAGAGACAGAGGCGGAAGAGGAAGCAAGAGCGAGGAAGACCCGCCTTCCCTTACACTGTATGTCATCTCCACCCCTGGGTGGGCACAGCGCTCACATTGTCAATCAACAAACCAATAACTCAGCCCCATCAAAATTATATGAGGACTTGGGGGTACACTGCATTATCACCCTGTACAACCACTAATGAGCCTTCTGGCTAGCTCTGAAGTTGGCCCTGGCAGCTTGTCTCGGGGAGCCAATTCATGGGCATTTTTGTTCCTTTGACAGCAGCTTGCTAGCCAGGAGTACACTGTGGGAGGATGGCAGAGCGAACAGGCCCTGCGCTCAGCTGGGTTTTCCCGGGCTGGCGACGCGGCCTCTGCCACCTCTGCCACCTCTGCCTCATCGGATGGAACTGCAGGAGCCAGAGGTTCCGGGCACGGGGTGCAGGAGCAGCTGCGAGGACAGGCCCACTTCTGCAGCGGAGCGCTGAGCCTTGGCGAACACACGAGAGGAAACCACCAGAACGCCATTACCCCGGGAGCCCCGGCAGCGCTTGCTCGGATCCTAGCAACTCAGATCGGAGGGCGGCAGAAGCTGGAATCCCCGGGAAGGTGGGAGGAGGCCGAGCAGGAACCGGGAAGGGGCTGACAGGCAGAGCGTGTTCTATCTGCCACGTAATAAAAATAACAGAAAGGACTTATCTGACGCGCCCTATGCCGGAGTCTGCTCTAAACAAGTTACGAAACATATCAAACAATCTTTCAACCCTTTCAGTAACGCTGAGACGTAAATATTGTTACTGCCCCCATTTTACTGAGGAGGGGGAAGTGATTATAGTGAAACCCTGTCCTTCTGCACCACACAGGCTCGGCGTAGAGGGAGGGAGAGGCGCCTGAGCTGGCCTTGTATCCGGAGAGAGCTCACAGCAGCTGCGGTGCCTCTGTGAGCTTCCGTGGTCCTGACCCTCGTGTCCTGTAGGTGCAGACCGAGGACTGTGCCTTCAGGGGCTTACCCTCGCGAACTGGCACAAGTCTGCAGTTGGTAGAACATTTTTTTAGGCTGGGAAAAATAAGCCTGGATTTTCCTAACATTTCTCTATATATTTTTTGCACCATGTAACTCAGGTGTGAACTGATGCAATGGTCTAGCATTTTAGAAGCAATATTCCATCTATTTTTATTTTCTGAGCAACCATGCCTGTAGAACTTCCTACAATATTGGAGTCAAGATCCAGTACAACCTTGTCACCAATCCATAAGCTCCATTTACCTTTATATCCGTAGCAAGCACACCACATATATGCAGCAAGTATGTACAGAAAAAATATGGAATGATGCATGATGTTCAAAACATATATATTAGATTTTATGGTATGGTACTGTTTACAAAAAATAAGATGACTCAGAATTTGTTCAAGTATGCTGCTGTGGACTTTGGCTCCTCTTCTGAAGTCGTGGATCACACCAGCTAGGGGGGTGCAGTTGGTGTCTGCTCGTGATGACACACCACGCGCCTGTGCATACACGCAGAGACCCCTCAATCTGCTGAGTTTTAGTACGCTCTTGAGCAGACAAATACATAGTCCAAGGCAAAGTATATGAGATTCGCTGGGATATGCACCCTGAAATCACGTGCATACTAGTTGGGCAAGATAATTAACTCAGAGAGTCTGGATTTCCAATAGTAAAGTAGAAATTATAAAAACATGAAGTTGCTAAGGGGGGAAAAAGCATGGTAGGAACAAGGGTTCAGACTTCCTGAGCATAAATCCTTCTTCTCCTGCCATCACAGTGGGTGCTGAGGGCTCCGCTCAGAGCCTCGCCCAGCACTGAGAGACTCACACTCACAGCTGCTGGTGTGCGGCTGTGGATGCCATGCAGTTGGTCCCTCCCTGGGGCCTCCTCTCCCCACACCAAGGAGCGGTGCCTTGCCTGGGTCTATACCCTTCCTGGGGACGTTCTGCAGGAATTCAAAGGCACCCTCTGTCCCCAGTGCAGGACCTTCTGAGGGGCCATTCCAATATTTAAAATTTCAGTGGATTCACTTCGGCTTTGTGGCAGCCACTTTTACTTGATCCTGCTTCTTTCATGCTCTGACAAGGGCTGTTCCAAAGACCACTCCCCAGGACCTTCTTACAAGGAAGTCTCCGGAATCTGGAGTCTTAATAGTTCTCAGAGTGAAAGTTCTTCAGGAGTCAAACCATCCATGCTGTGGGAGATCACTCAGGCTGAGCAGGAGAGGCTGTGATTAATTTATAACTGGCAAATAATATGAGAAACAAAGTTCAAGGCCTACATGGCTGGAGAGAGGCCCCTTTTGGTGTCTTGGGTGAAACCCACGCCCACACCACTGGCCAGAGCAGAGGCCACAAAACAGACAGTAAGTTCCTGGGCCCTCAAAGCTGGATAAATTCTGCAGCTGGGGACAGTACAATTCTCACCTAAATTACTTTCCCAGACCAACTGACTTACAAACCAAGCAGGTTACTTGCTAGCTGGAGCTACTGTCCTGGACTATGCTAGAATGCTTTGCTCCTTGATTCACGAGTCCTGCCTGCATCGGCAGATCAGCCCTTTGTTTCCCCTTTTCCCCATCGCAAGCTCATTACCTATGTTGAAATGTCAATAAATACAGAAGGCACTGAGCCTCTCGGTCTCTGCCCTCACTGGGCTTTGACCCTCCCAGGTCCCCATTTTGCATGATTAATTCTGTTTCGTTCCTGGGCTGTAACCCTTGGCAGGTGATCAGGGCTCAGGGCAGGGTCCCTGATATCCATGCAGACAACTGCACATGGTGGAGCTGGAATTCAAAGAAGAATCTTGTGATTTGAAGTCTCAGTCTCCACTTTTTGTCTCTACCAATGAAATGAGCTGGAGAAAGTCTCAACGGAATAGACATTTGTACTGCACCTCACAAATAATCTGGTCCTCGCAATAGTTATTGTAAAGAATTTGAGGCTGTTTGTGGACTGTGGAGGAAGAGAAGAAGAAGTCAACAAGAAGCAAGCCCTCCCTGAGAACCAGCACCAGTCCCTTCCAGCACATGGGCTGGGAAACGAGCCAACCACCACCAACCCTGTACACAACTGGCTGATCCAGAGAAACACAGGCTGTGGTGATAGCTATTGAGGTAAAATCAATTTGATGCTTGTAGTGTTTGGTGTTTAACTGATTTTGCAACTCTAGGGCCAGTGGTCTGGTCATCTATTCAGAGGATGGTGGTACACAGTGTAGCATCTACAGGGAATTGCCTTCTGAAGGTGGTAACCATTGTTAATTCCCCATTATCTTGTTCTGAAGTCCTGTATCATTTTCATTGTTTTGTTGGGTTGGGTTTTGTTTTGTTTTGTTTTGTTTGATTTTGCTATATCTGATGGTATGGGCAGCCATTTCAAAAATAGCAAAATATATTTTGGTTGCCATTTTGGATTTAGTATTGTCTTGTTTTGAAGTCCTTTATTGCATTCATTGTTTTGTTTTTATTGGTTTTATTCAGTTCTGTTTTGTTTGATTTTTACTATGTCTGAGGGTATCTGCAGCTATTTTGAAGACAACAAGGGGCATTATGGTAACCATTGTTCATTTTGTATGGTTTTAAAGTCCTGTGTCACTTACACTGATTTGTTTTGATTGGCTTTGTTCTGTTTTATTTTGCTTGGTTTTATTCTCTTTAAAATAAATAAATTAATTAATTAAAAATTTGAATTTGCCATCATAAACAGATTTAGTTCAGTTTTTCCTAGTACTATAGAGGGAATGTCTAGACCACATACTCGGCTTCAAATCTTTTTTAAATACATTTTTATTATTTTTAAGTTACTTATTGGAACAGTGCTGAATATGTATTGGTTGATAAGAATTTTGCAAAGGTAATCATACAAATGAACAAAGGTTACTGCCATTCACTGATCATTTATTTATTCATTAATCCATTTTATTTATATTTATGCAACAAACCACTATTTGCTATGTTCTTTCTACATATTATAAAACATTATAAGAATTTTAAGACCAAGAGGTGCTGAATTTTGTCCAAAACCCAGACAGGAAGAAGTAGAGAGGGAATATAATTCAGTTGTATCCTAAGTTCATACTCTCAAAATGATCACATTACATTGTCCTCCCCACTGGTGTACAGCTAAAATAAAAGTCAGACTGGGAGAACTTACAGCAAATACAATCAAAAGACAGAAGAGAAGGTACATTTAGATTAGTGATCCTGTGAGGCTTCCTAGATAAGATAGAAGTTGGTCTTCGAGGTGACCAAGACTCACTTCCAGATAAAAAGTGCAGCAATTTTGTTTAAGAGGGGTGAAAAGCCCTGAGCAGAAGCCGGGAGATTCAAGTTTGTGTCCTTCTTCATCTTTTGCAAGCTGTGCAACCCTGGACATGTTATTTAACCACTCTGTGGCTGTTCTGTCATTGTCAAAGAATTCATTAACAGGTCGTAAAGAATAAAGGAAGCATGAAACACATCTCATCCTGTAACTGATACTATAGTAGATATTTAACAGAGATATTTAATTCGCGCTAACTTGTGTCTGAGTCATGATAGGAAACCTCAGCGTTATGGTAAGAAATGGTAAAAAAAAACAATTAATCACCTACTGTGGTTTACATCCTCAAGAAAGCTGTGCTAAATGAGGACCATGTTCTCGTCTTCAGGTCTCATTTTGTACTACTGCTCATGAAAACGCTGCACTCACGTACGTGCACTGCAGACACACACACACACACACATACATGGGCACAAGCCACGGTCCAGAGGGAGGGAGCGCTGAAGAGTGCTTAGGCACCGTAATAAACCTCCCAGTGAAGTTCAGCCACAGCGTTCTTAATTAAAATCTCTCAAGAACTCTTGTTGCTGACAATATCATCACCCAAAGCCATATTTACGTTGTTAATTATTCAAATTGCAGTGAATAAGAAACAATGCCCGGGATTCCCATAAAATCTCCAAAAATTAAACTAGGAAAATGGGCAATAAATGTCATTTGAAATAGTACTGATGGTAGCTAATTGCAAGACGACTGTAAAATAATGGGGCATAAGGTGCTTCAGCAATGCCTCGTTAGTAAGTCTACGGACATTTTCATGGGAAAAATGGCAATTACATAGCACAAACACTTAGCAGCCATCGTCAATGGCTCCTTACCAATATTAGCTAATTAATCTCTCCTGATGCACCCCGGCCGGAGGCCACAAAAGTCCCCATTGGGAGAAGGAGTGAGCAAGGCAGAGGAGGAAATGGAAAATCCTACTCTGCTCCGCATCTTGAACGATTTGACCTTCTCAGCCTAAACAAACCCAGGAGGGATCCCCCAGCCAGGGCAACGGATGGTTTTCTTAGTAAGAAACCCGCCAGCAGATACGTGGGGTTAGTGCGATGAAGTCCTGGCCTCTCCATCACCGCAGCAAGCCCCACCCCCTGGCTGCCCCACAGACCTCCTGGACACTGCGCTGATGTCTGCAGGCAAACGCTCACTCTCCCATCTACCAGCCCTTTCACAAGCTTTTGATCTTAAAGAAGCAAAACCAAAAGGAAGGCGAGGGAGCCACAGCTCTCTCCATCCAGCCAAGCTCACCAGGTTAGAACATGGTCCAAAATGTTTGGCTCCAAATCAACTAAAGGGCAAGAGTTATTGCAGAGCTGTGCTTGATTTTTGATTAGGTGACACAATTTCTATACCCAAGCCAACCTGGATCTGCCTACTTTGACTGCTGAGTCCTTTCACCTGAGTCAGGGACCACCGATTTCTAAGCATCTAATACCCTATAGAATTAACCTCCATTTCCCAAAAAAGAGAAAGCTTATCATAAAATGAGGCCACACTGGTATTTCTCAACCTAATTCTATCTGTCTTATAAAAAGAAATTTCTTTCCGCTAAGAATGAATTGTGAATGATAATGTGAAACCAGGGAGGAAGGAAGGGCAGCCTGAAGAGGAAGAGGAGGAGGAGGCAGAAAAGGGAGAAGGAGGGGAGCCCACTGGGGAGGCAGCAGCAGCCCGTGCCGGTCAGAAAGCTGAGGAGGCTTCATCTGCAGCAGGGTCTTTCACCTGTGTAACAACACATGGAGGGGCCACAATCGCACCTCTCATTTTACAGATAGCGAAACTCAGGGGCGAGGAGGTTAAATGACTCCAGGGTCCCATAGCTGGTACAATGGTGAAGCAGGCTTGTCCCATCTCCAGTTGGTCCTAACCGGTCAGTTCTCCCCGAAGTGAGGCCTGGAGTCTTTGTCAACCATACCCTGCGTGTTTAAAACTTTAGCTGTTCCATGACCACTGGAAAAGCACAAAGAACATTTTGGATCTTGCTGCACTGAAAAAATGGTGATTTGAAATCCAGTTCCAACCCAATTCAGTTCTCTTAGAGCAACACAAAAGAGGATTATTCATTCCAACATCATCATAACAAAAAGAGTAGCCTGTGAGACTGCATACATATGTTTTAGGATGTGATATGCCTGGATTCACAAATCTTGGGTTCTATTCCTTTCAGTAAAATGGACACAATAACAGTACCTACAGTACGACATCAATGTGATGGTTAAATGAGTATCCAGTGTTTGGCACTTAGAAAGCATTCAATGATTTCCAGCTGTGTTTTAAACTATACTATCTTATTAGTTGCCAAAGATCACTCCTTCACTCAAAATATGCTGCACTAATGAGCTGTTCAAGCTTTGAACCACACAACCTAGGTTAAGTCCTTGTCATCTAATTGCTTTCTGTGCGACTGTAATGGAGTTGTTTAGCTTTCGTGTGCCTCAATTTCCTTGTTAGTAAAAGGTGAATAGAATTAGTATCTGTTTGATCTTTTTAATAAAGTTGGTTGACGAGGTTAAATGCATCATGTGAAAGGCATTTAGCCTGGTGTCCACCCAATAGCAAGATCTTGGTTAATAAACAGCCATTGATGTATCTCAGGTAGGAATACCTTACACACAGGCGGGACTTAGTCCATGCTTGAGACATCCAACCAAGAAAATTAATCTGACATTCTCTCAACAAATATTTATTGTGTGCCTCCTCCATCAAAGGTAGAGGACTCAGACCTAATAAATACATAGTCCCTGCCCTCAGCTGAGATACTGGTGTATTCTTGGCATACAAAATATAATAAGGATCATTAGATGGATGTGAAGGAGGAAGTTATTCTTTTTTAGAGCATCCAAGAATGTTGAATGAATAAACTATGTTGTAGTCTCACATAGTCTCAGGAAAATACGTTTATCTAACTTCCTACAAATTCGAGTTTATCTAATTTGACTCTTACTTCAATAATAAACAAACAATGACTCTTCCATGGAGTGACAGTCCGTTGTTAAACATCTCCACAGACAGGAAGCTTTGGGAAGCAGCGGTTTCTGCTGTTCAGTGGCTCTTCCATCTATTGATTACACAGCAATCCGGCCCATTGGCATACCCACTCCTTTGAATTATCCTTTCTCTGGAGAGGATCGAATAAGCCTAACCTCCTCACCCATCCTGTAGGACTTTCCTTTTGCCCGAGTTGTTGCTTCATTCAGTTAAATTTGCAGACCCACCATAGTGAAAGTCCAGTAGAAGAACTACACTTTCCCAGTGGGAGATGTCCAGATGGCAGAAGGGAACGGGCGGCTGAGCCCTGAGCGCTTGCTCCCGACTCCCCTTAGACTCCGCATCTCCATCTCCTCCTCCATCCCTGTCAGCACTGTCCATACTTGGGGATTTGGGCCAGTTTTGCTGGTGCCCACCTCTTAGTCCTCACTGTTGAGCTAAGAAGTGCTCGATTCTCTGGATAAAGGAGTTGCTCTCAGATCTGTCTCTGGGGTCTTCAAAGCTTTACTAACTAGAAAAATGATTAATAAAGAGATTTCAGGACCCAAAACAGAGCCAAGATGAGTTTTCAAAGAATCCCCTATTGTCACAAGGCCAAGGTTAGTCTTGTCTAACTGGCAGGTCCTTATCCAGAGAAGAATTACTCAGTTCACTCCCAGATTCCTGGGGCTGCTCACTCTGCTCCTAACATGGGGCTCGCCTGCAGGGCTGGATGAAAGCCCCTCCTTCGTGTGCCTCTGTCCCGGGCAGAGAGCAAAAACAAAATAAAACCCAAGCCCATCAGCTGACCTGTCATTTCCCACACCCCGAGCTTGGTCCCTGTGTTTTTCCCCCATCCTATTTGCTACTACAACCCCCACCCACCACCCCAACCACCAAGTCGACTGTTCTCCAACTTTATTCTGGCTTTCACCTCTCATGTTGTCAAATGTCATTTTTCTCCCCTTGTGACGCTCCACTTGAAGACCTGTGCCACAAAGAGCTCCTCACAGCCTATTTCCCCATGATCTTTTCCAACCCTTCCTCCTGTTAAAATGAATCCGTCCTATTCTCATCTTCTGACTCAGAACACCTTCTGCTCCTTTTATGAAACTAATTACTCATGCAAAGAAAGTTGTACGCCCTTGTCTGTTGTAGTACAGCATGTGAAGCTCCCAAAACTCATACGAGGCAACTACAATCATTTAAATATTCTTTTTTTTTTTAAAGCATATTAGCATTTAGGATCTTTCAAAGCCACAAGGATATGGACAATGGAGTCGTCCCTGACTGCCTGCAGTGTCTGTGCCTTCATTATAAACTGAGTGCCTGCAGAGCTCAAAGCACAGAAGCAAAGTCTTCCTGAGGACAAGTTCCTGAAAGCCGGGTTCCCTGCACAGAGCTGGAGGACAGAAGCGTGATCTGAAAGGTTTTGGTAGATAAAGGACCAGAGGTTGTGGCCAGGATGGACCTGAACTGAAGTGAGGCCCTTAGTGCCAAATGGAAGAGAAATCTGAATCAGGTAAAACAGAGCTTTCAGGGGCAACTGGGCACTTTCAATGTAAAGAGCAGGGCTCTGTGCCAACATGGTGAAAGGAGCTAGGCATGAAAAGCCACCAACAAAGGGTTGCATATTAAAGTACTCTTCATAAAATAATGAGTGCTTCAGAGGCAAGCAACACCCTTCCTGCCTGTATAGGATATGCTATGTACCCCCAAGTCCTCATACTTTTGATGGGGCTGAGTCTGACACTTGTGATCAGTTTGTTGTCTAGCGCCAGGATTAATGGCGCCAGGATTAATGACGTGACTGCTACACCCACCCAGGGGTGGAGCTGAGATACAGTATAAGGGAAGGCGGGTCTTCCTCTTGCTTGCTTCCTGGCTTCCGCCCTCTCTCTGGCCAGCACGGATTGCGGCCTGTAGCTTGCAGCCGCCATGAACTGTAACCCCGTCATCCCATGCTGCCTTAGAGCCCACTTTATGGACTGAAACTCCCGAGAAACTGTAAGAATAAACCTTTCCTTCCCTAACTTTGGGCATCAGGTATTTTGTCTCGGCAACGAGCAAAAAGTAACTAAGACACTGCCAGAGGATATTC
>RJWM01009173.1:0-21619 GCA_004363535.1 Dasyprocta punctata
CAGGCATCCTACAGATCCTGCACCCTCCGTAGCCGATGGCCATCCCATCCTAGAAACCAGCTGTTTTGCAGGCCATAAACTGCTGCACCCCTGCAGTCCTGTGTCATGTTAGTGTAAAGCTCCCCAGACCTCTTCAGATGGAGACATTGGGAGTGCTGGAAGTTCAGAAGACATTCAATGTTGTCCCCTAAACTGAATGTTTCTGCAGTTTAAACCATTATAAGTAAGGAAGTGTCAACCTCCAATACTAATCTTGTCAGTGATATGAGGTAGATTAGCTTTGCTTTAATAATATGGGTAATTACTAGCATATCAAATTTAATTAAGACAGATGCTTCTGGCTTTATTTATATTGTGCTTCATATTGCTACTCATCTAACATCTAGAGATTAACAAGAAAAAGAACTATTTACACAAAATCTTCAGGGCCTTGAGAGAGCAGAGTACTCTTTTAGCCAACTGAATCGTGGCAGACACTGTTTAGATAACTGCTAGTCCCATGTCCTACAAATGCAGGACAGTCCATTGTCCCAGGGAGACACGTTCCTAGACTCTCAAAGGATGCCTGAACCCTATGTTTTTTGCTATACACAAACACCTAATGTTTAATTTATAAATTAGATACAGTAAAATATTAGCAATAATAATCAATAATAAAGTGTAACTATGCTGTAGTAAAAGTTACCTGAATGTGGTCTCTTTCTCTCAAAGACATATATCAATACATTCAGTCTACAGTTGACCACAGGTAACTGCAACCACAGAAAGTGAAACTGTAAATGTGGGACACTGTTTTCCCACAGCATAGACTCTTCTGGGCATAGTGTCTGTGGGCACTGTATCCAAGATGGGTGTGGCACTTATAAAGCAGGGGACGGGGAAGAATAGGTTCCTGTGGAAAAGGCCATAATGGGAACCATGAGTGTAATGAGGTCTCACTCCACAAGTAGGGGCACTAGGAGGGCTTCTAGTGAGGGCGATGTAAAGCTGGACTACAAAGGAGAACAGAGTGACAACCAAATAGAATGGAGATATGATAGGGATCCCAGGTAGTTTGATCCCAGGTAGAGGAAAAATTCTCTGTTCTATCCTGGAAATTATTCAAAGCTTTTGATTTGATTCCATAGGTGCCAACATAATGAGATGGAGATTGTTTGGAAGCCATATGGAAGGTTTCATCAACCTCATGACCTTGGGACACACCACATGGACAACCAAGGCAGGCATGAGTCCTACACTTTGACCCTCATAAATACTTTGGAGGTCCTCAAGTGTGATTTTTTATCCAATTACTCCCCAATTCTGCCTGCTTGGATCCCAGTAAGAACCCACCTGGAAGGAGGCTGAGATAGGACTCCTGATACTTACTGCTCAGGAACTTTATATGTAATGAAATCCAGGAAGTTTCTGGGTTTTCCAGCTCACTTTTAGATCCACAGATCAAAAGTGCTGATATTATGCCTGCTCGGAGGGTAGGGGAATGCTTGAGAATACAGCATAGAGTAGAGGTATGACATGGCAGTTAGTAGTAGAACAACAGTAGGGCCATTTTGTATACAGATGTACCAGTGCAGTCATGCTGGTAATACCAGATTTGTGGCTTGAATTAAAAGAGAGAGAGGCAGGAAAAGTGAGGAGACTGTCAGTGGAAGTGGTGAGGGGATAAATAAAAACATGGCACAGCAAAAGGAGAAAACCCATGTTATGGTTTGTGTCTGGATGTCCCCCCAAAGCCTCATGTGGTCATGGGTGAATGGGCCTTTCAAAGATGGCTGAATCTAGAGTTTGTGACTAGTTCCTAGCCTAGTGCTAGGATTGGAGGTGCAAGTGCTACACCTGCGCTAGGGCGGAGGGCCTGCATACAATATAAGGGAGGGAAAAAGGCTTACTCTCTACCCTTTTATTAACATTTCCACTCTTGTTATTTTTCTGTCTTCCCCCGCCATGAACAGTTTCCCCTCTGCCATGCCACCTTGCCTTGGAGCCAGCTGATTATGGACTGAAACCTTCACAAACTATAAGCTAAATAAGGCTTTCCCTCTTTAATTTTGTGAGTTGGATATTTTGTCTCAGCAATGAGAAAAAAACAACTAAGACAACCCAGGAGTCAGAATGACTGATGGAGGAGACAGACAAGGACTAGGAGGAGCCTATGCATGTGGTAGTTAATTAGGAAAACAGGCTGGACAGGAAATTTTCAAGTTTACTTTGGGGCATATTGAGTATGAGTCAAGATTGCAGTATACAAGTGTCACTGCTAGTTATACACAGAAGTAAGACAGAAGTGTGGGCTGCAGGAAGGAGCCTGACCGTGGCACCAGTTCTCAGTTACATCTCTGCCCACCGCACCCTGGCTTCAGTGTGTCCATTCCACATGTGAAGACACAGTATTGATGCCTCAAGACCAAGGTGAAGATTAGAGATGGGCAGTGCCTATAATGAGGCACTGATGTTATGACTGCATTATCACATATCTGAGATGTTTGAGAGCTCATGCTTACGAGATATGATCTAGAGAGAAACGGAGAAGTTGAGCATGTGAAGAGACTGGAAAGCACCTCAGGAAGGTGTCTGGTTGGGCATGGAGAATTCTGAATGCTTTTGGACAAGAAGAATGAGAAGGCAAAAGCAGGAGGTAGAGATGTCTCCTTAGTATAGTGCTGTGGTGAAACAGGGCAGAGAAAGGAAAGGGCCAGTGTGTATGATGGGATCAAGGAGATGAAGCCACTTGAGATTCATCCTCCTTTGCTGAACCTCATGATGCTGGTGCCTGGTGCCAACTGAGGCCACCAGCTCATGGATGCCTTTTCTAGAACTATCCTCTGTTCTTGCATGGCTAGGTTGATGCTGCTGAGTCTCCACGAACGCAGTCAACACAGAGACCTCATAGCACATTTCCAAACCTGGCACTGTTTGTGGCAAAAGGATACTGGAAGAGATGGATTAGCATAATCTGTTGGAAGCACCAGCTGATGTCAGCAGTTACAAAACTGAACTACAGACCCTTGTTGGAGGAAAGTGCCCCAGTATCTAAAAAGGCCACCACCCTTGTTAACTAAACACACAGGCCCAGGGGCTTCCCTGGAAGATAAGCCTGACTTTAACTAGGGTGAGCAGGAACAATATTCTTTCATGACACTGTGTTGATACCCTACTGGATCATATGTTGAAATGCCAGTGGCCCTTGAATCTTAGAAACAGGGATGGCTGGCACCACGGAGTTTCACAATGTGCCAGGCCTGCAGTCAATGCTCAACAGAGCTTTTCTGAACTCATTTAATCCTAGCCATGCCTAAAACACCTGCTTTGTGGGATGGCTTTCCTGTCTGTCTAAAGACCACAATGCAAAAACACAGGCCAGGGAAATGAGAGCCAATGTCCCAAATGCAACCACACTCAGGTGTGGAGGACATGACCGTGATCACAGAGCTCATGGTACATGGACTTCAGACTTTCCCTCATCAATGTCCAGCCTACGGTTCAGAATATGGTAGGCACCCCTCTGCCAGGCCTCTTCACACATTCTGCATGCAAGTTCAAGGATAGTAATTCTTGGTCTTACACAGATGAACCCTGAATGCAGCATTGGATTCTACTCATCTATTTAGCTCATAGAGAGAACCAGGTATCAAACTCCTGTGTGAATCTCTGACTCCAGACAGTAAGCTCTTAGAGCTACCATCTCTGTCTCTCCTGTGTCACATCTACTGTCACACAGGCAAGAGAGGCATTTACACAGCAGTCAGGCATGAAAAGAAGGGCCCAAGACACCCAAATAACGCAAATGGAAATGTTTACATTTTTTAGATATCCAGTGTGAACACACACCATGACTAACCTACTTCCTGTTTATAAATAATAAAGTCACATTTACATTGCATTTTTTAAATCTATGGAAGTTTTAAAATTAAAATACAGATAATAAATTGTGGGTGTCTCCTCAACTAATGAATTCATTGGAGCCAAGATTTCTAATCATGAGTGTGTGCATGAATACAGCAATTTAAGTTCTGACTTGCATGTATCCCCTTTCCAACATACCTGAAATAACAAGATTTTCATTTGGCCCCAGAAGTATCATTGGTTAAAAGGCTGGCACAAGCCTGATGTGGTTTATGTATCAAAAGTAAAAAAAATGTAAAGATTTGTCTTTAGATGTTCTTTGGATTCTCCTGTACTTATCCATAACATTCTGAGCATTTGACCAACAGAGCAGCAGAAAACAGCCCAGCAGTTTTATAAATTGTGAAGGTTTCTGAGGCCTCTAGCAGGGAGACCCTTAAAGAAGGGAGGCCAACAAGGCCTCTCAGGTTGCCTCCTTAGAGAGCAACTGTCTCAGATACTGCTATAAAATTGATCTTTTAAATCAAAGATTAAAAACTTTTTTAAATTATTGACTGTATTCTTTTCACATCTTCTGAAATCTGTAGTCACATACTGCTTTGCTGAGTGTGTTTTTCCAAACTGATGAAATATAATGCTACCTTTTTTGCCAACCCATGTGGATTTTTCTCTGAATCCCTCAAGCATTCAGGTATTATGTCCTGGGAGCACATACCCAGAGATCAGCTTCTTGACAAACTTGCCTATTTGGATGGACATAGCCAGGAACAATGTAAAAAAGGAAGATGACTATGATTAAAGAAAGCTATGACCTTGGGTGTCATAGTCCAAGACTGCTCAATAACACTGAAGCCTGATCCCAAGCGTCCCTTTCATATGGATCTCATTTGCTCTGGGTCGCATTTGTTCAGTGGGTCATTATGGCCTTCTTGTCCTCCTTTCTAGTTAATACCATCATTTCTTGGTGTGATTCACCTTGAAAACTGGCTAGGAAAACTTTTCATGCACATCCACAGTATTGTAGTTGCATCTATTTATACAATGGCAGTGACCACCATAGACGATTGAACCACTTTCACCCTGATTATAGTCATCAGCAATGTAAGACTACAATATATCACACTGCAGGGGATAAACAGAATGATCACATTCATTACATAAAATGAGGGAATCAGATTTTAAAGAAAATCAATACCTTGAATAAACACCTATTTTTACCCAAGTAGGGTACACAACTTTGTTCAATACCGTGAAGCACAGAAGACAAAACACAGAGTCTTTTACTTGAACTTAATTAGAAGCAACTCATAAGGTGTTTCATGAGTTATACTCATCAACAAATACTTTAGAACACCTCATCTAACAGTGAATGGAATCTCTGCGTAGGGCAGGGGATAAGTATGACACCCTACAAAGACCACAGGTTACTGAAGGAAGCTACTGTCACAATTCAACAACTCAGTCGAAATGTCAACAAAGAATCGTGGGCTTGTGCTGGTAACATTGCAGTCTTGAAATACAATTTCATCTGAGGCCCAAAGTCTGCTGCACAAAAGCATGGGAACATTTTGAGGTGAGCACTGCTGTGTTTCCTTTCTATTGGCAGCTAATGGAATCTCCTTTAGTTAGCAGGAATAGCCACCTTCTTGACTTGTGCTACAATGTGTCTAACACTTGTTTTCCCTTACCACCCTAAATGTCACCCGTTGCTTCCCCATCACCTCCCTGGGGACCATATTTGTCATGCTCCCTGTCCCTCCCTTGCCAGGCCACACTGGATTCTGTTTCCATATGACTCCTCTTGAGGCTATCTGTGGCCATATTCTCTGCCTTATGTCACTCCACATAACATTTCCCTGTCCCCTAGGGAAAAGGACTGTTTGACCTTGTATATCCAGCACCATCTGTCCACAGTTTACTCCACAGAGCACAAACTCTGATGGAAACCAAACACTTGTCCCCCAGAAGAAAGCCCCCCTTCTTATCCTGCTCTCTACCTGCTACTCCAAATCTGCCCATTCTCCCAGGAGCAGTCCAAAATATCACTTTAACAATACTGCTGGTTTACCAGATGCCATCTCTCCAAATTACTCTTTCTCCTCAGATTTCAGAGTATGGTGTGCCTCCCTTTCATAGATGACCTGGTACTGTTGCACAGTCATTCTCCATATGAGTCATTTCCCCACTATGCTATCATCTGTTTTATGTCAGAATCCTTCCTCCTGCACTTTCATACCTCCATCCACTACTAAACAGTACAGGCCCTTGAACTAAGCAGCTATTTGACCAGAAAATATAATTACTGCACGAATTGAATTCAAGTCAAGATCAAGTGGGAATGTGCAGATTCACCAACCTAAAATCTAACACAACACACAAAAGCAATGAAACAGCAGGTAGAAGACAGAAGACAAAGCTCAAATTTTGTTTTGTAGAGTGTTATCATGTACTAAAGAGTGTCATGTTCATAGAAAGAACAAAGGAGAAAAATATAGATTGTACTTCCTCAAGTAAAGCACACACAGATGTTTCTCAAATACCTGCATGATATGGTCATCATATTCATACATTCATGCATTCATTCATTCGTGAGATTTATCTACATGGGCCTGGGTTCATGTCAGGCACGGGAAATTCCTTGGTCCTTGCCCACTGGGATTGTCCCCAGTAGAGAAACTGCTTCATGGAGGTGATAAATCCTATTCTACATCCTTCATGATATTCTACAAGTTCTACTATTCTACATCCTTCTTCAGATTCCACAAATTCCACTAAGAAAGCACAAACAAACAAAATAAAAGTGACTCCTCCAGGTCCGGGTTCATTCAAGCTGTAGGTAAATAGCATTGCATTTCTTAGCAGCTTAAGAATGTAGCTGTAAGACAGACATTAAATGATATGAGTCACCAAACAAAGTGTACATTTATATAGCCTGAAACAACCTTAAAATATGATGTGTGATTTAGAAAGCTATCTTTCAAGAGTCATTCTTTTAAAACTGTTGGTATTTAGGAGACAATACCTTTGGGCTTGTGACTTAGATCTATGTTCAGAATGACATTTGCTCTTAACCAACCTGTCAAAAGGGATCCCTAGAAGTTAAGTGATACCAAGAGTCCTGAGTGGCTGAGTTTCTGGCATTTTGGGTCTCTCTGTACAGGACTGACCTACTGTGCTGTCTGTACTCAGGGCTCCAAATGTGGCCATGTGGGTTGCCACCCCTCCCAGAGGCAGCATTTGTAGGAAAACAAGTACATAGTGAGAGGCATTTGCAACAAGCCCCTAATCCTGGTTTGGTAGTCTTAGAGAATAACACTAGTGAGTTCTTCATTCATCAGGAATGTCTAAAACGCCAGAGCACCAGGTCCTCAGAGGTTTGTCTACACTCACTTTTCCAGGTCTCCCAGCCAGGAGATCCCTGCCACTTGCACAACCAGGAGCAGAATGACAAACAGCTCACTGTACCAGGCTCCCAGGGCTGGCTCAACTCCACTGGAGAGGAAAACCTCTTCTCAAGTAGGTGGGATATGGTCTGTGGCTGTTGAAGATCAACACTCTCTTGATTTCTCAGAGGGAAGGATTTTTATTGTTTTATTTCATTGTAACTGTGCTTTATGAATCATTTATCCCTAGCATGAGTTCAACCTCTCTCCTGATCATCTCCATTGATGGGTAGATGAGTATCACCCTCACTGGCCATTCAACCATACATGAACTACTCCCAGCCAACAGAAAGCACCCGTGGGCCTGGAGATATAATCACCTTGTAGCCTCAGGCCCTGCATCCTACATAGCATGAGGAAGATACCTAAGAAAAAGCCAGTAAATTAATGGATGCCTCTGAAGGACATCTTTCTTAAATTTCACCTCTTAATCACATTCCCAGAGAAGACTAAAACAAGTTTTGGATTGTATTAAAAACCATAGAAATTCTGTGTCTCACCTATAATGTGTCCTAGGGAATTTAATGGGAAAACAATTAAAATTACTGTTCATCAATAAAAATCAATCAATGGGTGCTGGTCCTATAACTCTGAAGACCATCTTGGGGCATGTCCACTCTGGGCTGAGAAGCTCAGGATTTGGGAAACAGGATTGAGAATGACATTTTTATTTTTCAAGCAACTTCTGCCAAGAAACTAGTCACTTGACATTTCTAAAATTTATATCTAAATAATTATATGTGGTAATTGAAAGCATTAGAAAGCATGTTGTGTGCCAAGCAGTTAATTAAAAAGAAAAAAGTACACTAACACAAACACTGGCTGGTTAAACAGCTATAGATTGTAGTTTGCAATCAGTCTTCTCAGGTTCATAGACTGTCACACTGACACCCCTAAGTTTCTTCCTGTCCAGAACAGAGGCCTTACACATTCATCCTTTGGGGGACCTTGAGAGGAGCAAACATGGGTTAGGAGGTGTGAGAGAGGCACCAGGCCAGGAAGAAACAGAAGGCTCACTCTTTTGTGGACTAAGGTGTGTTTACAGGGTAGTAGTTTTCTGGGGCTATCATAATAAGTTGTCACAACTTGGGGCTTAAAACAACAGAAATTGATCCTCTCACAGTTCTAGAAGCCAGAAATCCAAGATCAGCACATCAGTAGGGCTCGTTCCTTCTGAAATTCTGAAGCAGTCTGGTCTATGGTGATCTCTCAGCTTCTTGTGGCTAATGAAAATTCTTGGTGTTTCTTGGCTTATGGCCACTTCTCTCTAGTCTCTGCCACATTATCTCATGCCCTCCTCCCATAAGTCTCTGTATTCTCACATGGTCATCGAATTTAGGATCTACTTTAATGCAGTAGGACTTCATTTTAAATATATATTAACTAAATCATCTCTGCTGAGGCCCTAGACCCAAATTCAGTACATTCTTAGGTTCAAGTGGATATGAACTGGGTGATGTAGTTCCCTACTCAGTCTAGTACAACTAGCAAGGCCCCCAAAGTTTGGCCAACTGTATCAGAGCTGTAGAAACTAGTCACTACACTACACTACACTACGCTACGCTACGCTACACTACACTACATTACACTACACAGGCAGTGATATTCTGGCTGCATGGTCACTCACTGGTTCCTGTGCAGTTCTACTGACCAGACCTCAGCACTCTTAACTCTCTTTCTGTGGTCCCTTTAGTCCAACCCTATATCTTGCTATCTCTGAATGTTCATTACTCCAAAGCTCCCTGAGATGTACTGTTCCTCCTGGCAACAATGGCTTTATGACCCATGAAAAGGGACCTCATTCAGAAGACACTTTTAGGAGCCCAGCAATTGACCCATATGCTGAGCCCTACCTGTCACCTCTATTCAGTCAGACTCAGTCTGCAGCCTTTGTCCAAACAGCACAGCCTTGAACCCTAATGTATTGTAGAGAGAATCCACATGCCAGGTTCTTGGAAGGCTGAACCAAAGATACTACCTGAAACAGACCTTCAGGTAAAGGAGAGACTAATCCAGAAGAAGAAGCTCTTTGAATGCAGAAAAGTGGTAAAAAAAAAAAAAAGGGCATAAATGAAATCTTAAAAAGCTCAGTGTGAATATACTCCAGAATGAGAGCAAGATAAGCAAGATGAAGAGGAAATAGTGTCATGGAACCCTAAACTTAGGGTCCTCTGAATCCTAATGGGCATGGTCAGGAGAGGAAGCCACATTCCCTCACTGTACTTTAGAAACATTAGAGGGCCGCAGTATGAAGCCAAATCAAAGTCATGGAAGAAGATGACACAGAATCCAGTTTCAAAGAGGGTAAGAGTTCACACTATGGGCAACAACTGAACCCTGGGGCAATCTGGCAAAGCCACCAGATCCTACGTCAGGAGAAGGATTTTTAAAGGAATTTAAAAGGCACACATAAGTGCAAAGGAAATCCATTTCAATGAACTGTAGTTATCAAGCCTTTTTGAAAAGTAAATTTGTGATATGGAAACATATAAGTTTTTTAATTAATAATCTAAATAATAAGCTCCCAAGCAGCAGATCTAATAACTACAGTAATTTTGAAGCAGTGATGAGCATGAATGAATATCTAGAAATCTGCAGCAAATATAATGTGATATGGGAATGCCTGTGCTTCTCTCATAGGTTTTAATGAAGTTTAAGTCTTCAAATATTCAGTGTTGTCATACATGCAATAGTTATGCACATACATACATGCAGCAGCAGCACCTGTTCTGAAGACAGATCCCATTCCAGGCCACTGTAGATACCACTGGCTGCGATTTCTGCATTCACAATGGAATGAACTGCTCCATTTCAGCCATCTGCTTGTGAGTGCAAAGATGTACTTTTTCCCCTTCTAGTTTACAGGCCCCTGGATCCTGTTGTTACTAAACATGACTACTAGTGTCTACAAAGGATGTAGTGCAAGGACAGACAAACAAAAACAAAAATGTCAGAGAAGGAATGATGGGCAGAAAACTTGTGGGGAAAGTGCTGAGAGAGACCCACTGAGGTCAGGGTTGCCAGAGATAAAAGGCCTCCACAAGGAAAGGGCAGTAGAAAGAAAGGCAATGCAGACAGAAAAGTGGTTGTGGCTTTGGTGACCACTGGAAGTACTGAGCCAGCCACAGAACAACAGGCTTGCAGCAGAAAAACAGGGCTTGAGACTATGTTGCAAATCTCATTTTTTGTAATGGCCTAGGCCAGGGAAAGGGACAAAGACAAATATTCCACTCTAAGGCCCCTAGAATTTTCAGAAGTAGCTAGTTGCCTACCTGCCACCTTGAGTAAGTACTCAGAAGGCATGGGGATATTTGATCTTGGCATGAGACCACCAGAGACCTGGGACAAAGAAGGAAAAGGCAGATTTAGGAGGAGCTAGTAGAACCAGCAGCCATGGATGAAGAGAGAGTGTGTGACTGAGGAAATTGAAGCTGAATGCTCCCAGTCAGGGCCACGAAAGGTCAAAATAAGGAACAGATTCTGATAAAGGGAAGAGGGAAAGTCGCAGCAGATTCCAGGATGCCTCAGCCTATGGGAAGTTTGAGGAGATAATAATATAACGGGGCCACCTGCCTTGGAAGTGGTGTGGGAAAAATAGGAAAGTCGTCCACACATAATCCATTTTTATAACCATACTTTAGGCTGAGCTGCCTGGCTGTAATATTTACTTCTTTGGCTCACTGGGCACATGGATTCTGTGATGTGATGTTATGGAGTATTCTTGTCCCCAGGTCTGCAAACCTCTTATCCCCAGATAGTTCTTGTACCTGGAGCAGTAGCTCAACTGCCTGCCTACACACACACACACACACACACACACACACACACACACACATTGTCTTCCAGCATGGAAGTCTGCAGACCTGGCAATGTCCAGAGCTTTACCAGTCATCAGGAGCACTGAACACAAGTGGTAGTGTCTGGCTATGGACACCTCTGGGATACTTCCTATCAACCACCTGCTTTGTAGACATCAGAGCAAGTGGTAAGAGCCAAGAAAGCACAGGTGATGACTTTGTCTCCAGTTGCCACCGACACTTATGCTGAAAGGTACCAGGGCACATCCTGTCAGACATGCCATCTTCCTGTATGGCAAGAATCAGGCCCTACTCTAATGTGGAAGGTTTCAGGGCACAGCTACATCTTCTTTGTTTAAAAAATGCACAGAAAATAAAACTGTTTTCATCTTTAGAAATGGTGTAAATGTCATTAGAAAATTACCTGAGTTTATTGGCTTTATTTAACTCTTGATAGGTATAAAATACAACATTAAAAATGCAATTAACTTGGGCATTGGGGGAGAAACACACCTATTAGATGAATGTATTTGGGGTGAGAGGAGACATTTATACCTCATAAATCTTAGCATCCTCACAGTCACACCCCAAAGTAGACTATGCCACCTCACTATCCCAAATTTCTCCACTTGGCTGTTACCATTGATCTAATAATAACACAAAGACTCTCCTCAAATTAAACCATTCCTAAGTGAAGCAAACAGAAGCCTGACAGCTCACCTGACTGAACATTCCTGCACTGGTCAGTTTTACCTATCCCCTTGACTAGGGCGTAAGCTTCCCAGGGATTTGGGTTAATATTATCCTGAGTATACCTGTCGGTGTTTTTGGTGAAGATCATATTTCAGTCATCATTCGAGTTAAGCAATTTGCCCTCCTCAGTCTGAATGGGCTCCTCCAATCAATTGAACACCTAACTGGAACAAAAAGAAATAAAGTGAGGGGGAAGTCTGCTGCCCAACTGCTGGACTTGCAACAGCAGTGCTTTGTCCTGCCACAGACTGAAATGTGCGCCATGGACTCTCTTGGGTCTCCAGCTTGATAGCCAACTGCAGATCTTGGAACTTGTCTGTTTCCATAATCACTTTAGCCAGTTCCTTAAAAGCACACACACACACACACACACACACACCTGTTCTCTCAGTCTCTTTTGTTGTTTCTGTCTCTGTCCATTCTGACTCTGGCTCTGACCCTTCCTTTAGAGTTCTCTACACACACACACACACACACACACACACACTCAAAGAGCAGGCTAACGTAACCCAGGTCGTTGGGTCATAAGCACCCTCATGATCTACACGCTGCATGTGGACATAAGAACTTACCCCTGTTTTAAGACCTTAGGAAGGGATATCATCTTTTTGATGATCACACAATAAAAGGCTTGCTCATCAATGGAACTGAAAAACAACTGGCTTGAGATACAGGAGAGGAGGACAAAAACTGGTTGGCACCAGGGCTGAACTCATCACATACATGCACACACACCACATACATACACACACACACACGCACACACACACACACACGAATTGCTGCAATGTACCACCAGCTCCTGTACCATAAAGATTGGTAGTGGCTTGCTGTCCCTGTGATCCCAAAAGACAATTGCAAAAGTAGAACAGCCTAATGTCAGTCCACTTCCAAGAGGCCAGGCTGACCAGCCTTGTGGGGGTCACCTTGTAAACCACTGTGCACTCAAACTTTGACACATAAAAGGCTCAGTATCAATCAGTGCTAATTGCAGGGGTTCTGCACAAATACCCTTGGCTTAAGCTGTTTAGCAAAAATTACATTTCATTACATTTCATACTAATCAGCTTCAAGAGCAGAGTGCAAAATTAACTTGAAATAATTTCATCTTCTCAAATAACCTTTATTTTTAAAATTGGTGTTTTTTTAGTAATCATTTTATCCTACTATATAATAAGTGTTCTTTGCATTAGGATATAACACACAACAGCTGTTATGTTAATCAAGTATCAATAGCTCATCTTTATGTCAGCACTAAGTCAATAGCTCATGCCATTTGTTACTTCATAAACTTCAATACCACAAGTGTTATTGGTTAAGTAAATGTTCTCTAAAGTGTGGTTTAATGAATCAGAACCAATTTAAAAGATAGCTTGGACTGAAATCCAGAAATATGCCAAATTCAGGACTTCTATAAAATGTTAAAATTTCTAGGTAACCAAATGTTTGGCTTTATTTTAAAGATTCACCCTCATCTAACAAGTTGTCCTATAAGGAGACTTCAGTGGAAATGTAAAGTCAGATCTGAATGTTCAAAACCCACCTAATGGGAAATGTGGCCCCTCTACTTGTAGATTTCCTTATTTCTAATAAAATTTGACATACATTTGTTCAAGCTTGTCCCTCAAAAGCCAATATTGAGGCAAAGAAATATAATAATTAATATAATATTATAATCATATATGTAAATACAATTTGGAGGTTTCACTCAATTATAGGTTCAGTGCCAGACAACAGAATAATACAAGACACCCATGGTGGTTATTTAATGGTCAACTTGAGTCGGAAAGCCCAAATGAACTGAGTTAGTATAGTTCTTGGCAATGGTATAAAAGGAGAATAAGAGAGGATTTTATGCTGATTTCCCTAGGAGAAGCTTTGGCTGTTCTCTTCCACTGAGCTCTGATCTTCACCAAGGATGACTGTTGTTCACTTGGAGGAGCTCTGGTCCTCATCTTCATCTTGAGTGTCATCGTCTGGCCTTTGGCACAGACACTTTAGCTGGGAGCTCTGCTCTTTGTCTTTGTCTTTGCCTTGGGCATAGTCTCCTGCTCCTGATTCCCAGCATGGATTATTCAGCTTGAAAGATTGGCCTTTCAGCCTGCCAGCACAGAGTCTCTAGGCTCTGACGCCAGCCCTTGGACTTACCTGCACAGATCTTTCAGTCTCCCATCGAGGATTCCTCAGTCTTCCATTGAGAATTCCTCAGTCTCCTGGTGCAGACTTGCAGGGGACATTACTATGGGATCGAGGCCTTAACTGAATTCCTCAGATCTCTAGTGCAAAGACAGCTCTTTTGCACTCTTCTACATTTGACTCTAGTAAGCATTGACTAATACAATATCAAAAAGACCAAAGCAATCTCAAGGTACATAAATACAATCGTAATATCTAGGAGGCAGGTGGTAATACTTGTGAACTGTAATTGAAATTTGTCTGGAATGTCATATTTAAATATGAGCACATTGCTTGGAAAAGAAAAGGGATACTAGTTGTATTTCAGAGAACAACCTACGAAATAAAGGAAGCTGGAATCAGGCCCTTGGAGACATAGAAGAAGGCTGGTTACAAGGCTTGTATACATGTCAGTAGTGGGATGACACTTCTAAGTAAAACCATAAGCAAAGGGGATCTCACATAGGTATGGGAATAGTGCCTCTTTCCACCAGCTAGGGAAAAAAGTTCTGTGTTACAGGGCACAGAATAGCATACTCAAAAGAGTTTTATTTAAAAAGTGTCACAAATTAACATTAAATTAAAAATTATTCTGCTTCTACTTAAGAAGCATAAAAGCCAAATATGAAAAGAGGTAGTGTTACCAAAAAATTTAACCATGCTACACAACAAATCTCTTTGTTTACAAGGTAGAGAAAAATATCAGCATAGAACATAGTAAAATTAAAATAGCTGGCATCCAATCAAGGACTACCAGACATAGAGGAAGAAAGAATATACCTACAATGTGGAAAAATGAATAAAAAATATATCCAGCAATAGTACAGATGATAAAAATCAGTAGAAAATGACATAAAAGCAGTTATTACAACAGTTCTGTGTGTCGCAAAGATCACACATGTTAAGCACCATGGAAGGCATTTCTTTAGAAAGATCCAAATTAAAGTCCTAAATCTGAAAATTAGAAGGTCTGAGGTTAAAATAAATACAATGTATATATGGCATTAACAGCAGATTAAACAATACAGAAGAAAAGATTAGTGAACTTGAGATTCACTGTTGAAGTCTACAAGAAATTTAGAGAACTAATGCCACTAATGATGAAACTCTTTAAAGAAATTGAAAGAGAAGCAGTATTTCCAAAATCATTCCTGAAATCAAATATTACCCTGATTCCAAAACCAGAGAAGAACCCAACCAAAAAAGAAAACTACAGGCCAATCTCCCTAATGAACACAGATGCAAAAATCCTTAATAAAGTAGTGGCAAACAGAATGCAGCAAATCAACAAGATTATGTATCATGACCCAGTATGATTCATCCCAGGGATGCAGGGATGGTTCAACATACATGTTATGGTTTGCATCTGGATGTACCCCCAAAGCTTCATGAAGTCATGGAGGCAGTCTTCTACAATTTGTGAATGACTCATCATACCATGCTGGGATTGTGGTTGTGAGTGCTACACCCAAGTGAGTGTGACCTACATGCAACATTTGGGACTGAAAGTCTTCATCCCATGCTCTTCCCTTTTTCCTCTTCTTGCTTTTGCTGTCCTCTGCTGCCATGCATTGATGCCCTCTGCCATGTGCCATGCTGCCTTGGAGCCAGCAGAATACAGGCTAAAACCCCCACAAATTGTGAGCTTTAGGCTGTTTGGTATGGGAGATTCTTGTCAGAGCTCTAAAGACCAGACGACTGATAGAAATCCTTTCAGTAAAGACCAGGCTCAGGGGATTTCTGCAGGGAAGAAGGATTGCATTGGTTGCTGGAATCCAGATGATGTGTGTTATGGCTTGGCAAAAAGTTTGTCTGCATTGTGCTCATGTCCAGAGACTTTGCCTGAGACTAAGATTAAGGACAGGTGGACAAATTAATCTGGCAGAAGAAATTTCAAGGCAGTCAAATGTTGAAGCTGTGGCATAGCTATTGTTGGGGGCTTTTACCCAGATTTATGTTGCAAATCAAGAGCAAAGAGCCCAGCAGGATGATTTAAAATATTGTGAGTTAGGCCAGGAAAGAAGATCCAGTAAAGCTGTGACCTGCAATGAGAGAACTGAGGAGACCTAAACTGCTGAGAAGGAACAGGAGAATATAAAAGATGGACTGAGGACATCATGAGAAGCAGCAAGTCCCCACTCTTTGCAGTCTCAAAATTACAGAAGTGAAAGATTTTGCTTTGAGGAGAAAGTTGCAGAGAACCATGTTCCAGAATGGTGGCAACCACACTATGTTCCAGAATGGTGGCAGCTATACTGGGTTACAGCATGGCAGCATTACACCAAATTCCAGAATGGTGGTGGCCTAGAGAATTTGTTCCTCATAATCACATTCAGAGTGTTCAGTGATCCAGGCACTCAACCCCCAAGAGAGAGGAAAGCCTGACTACTGCTCCAACTGGCAGCAGACCTCAACATCATCCACGTGGCACTGGTTTTAGGTTCATGCAGAATACAAGAGTTCTGAGGTTAAGGCAGCTTCCACATAGCAGGCCTGGGAGGCTAGGCAGTGTACCCCTGAGAGGGCAGTGTGTGAAGCTGTGAATGTGAAGCCAAAGGTACAGTGGAGACCCCAGAAATTTGAAGAAGACAGGAACATAAATCATCTGAGGAAAACTGGAAGAGGGAACAAATCAGGCCCAGGAGAGAAACTATGGGTACTCCAACCACCAGAAGTGTCATAGGGACAGAGTCACACAAGCCTTTTGGAGCTCACAACTTACCATAGATTGCTTTGGATGTTCCACATGGAACTTCAGGACTTAATGTTTGCCCTCCTGGATTTTGGACTTCCTTTGGTCCCAATCCTTTGTATCCTCTGATTTGTACCTTTTGGAATGGTAGCGTTTATCTTGTAACATTGAATGTTGGAAGTGCTTAACTTTTCATTTACACAGGGACTCACATCTAAGAGTTTGCCTTAGATCTCATAAGAGACTAGTGACTTGGACTTTTCAGCAATAATGAAACTGTTAGGACTTTGGCAACTCTTAGAGATGGACTAAATGTCTTTGCATAAAGGATATCCATGAGTCTTTGGGGGGCCAGAGGTGGAATTTTATGGTTTTGTCTGGATGTCTCCCCAAAGCCTCATACAGTCATGGAGGCACGCATCCAGATTTTGTGAATGATTCATGGTACCCTGCTGGGATTATGGGTGTGAGTGCTACACCCAAGCGAGTGTGACCTACATACAGTATAAGGGACAGAAAGAGTCTTCTCTCTGTGCTCTTCCCTTTTTGCCCTTGTTGCTTTTGCTGTCTTCTGCTGCCATGCACTGTTGTCCTTTACCATGTGTCACCCTGCCTTGAAGCCAGTTGAGTATGGACTGAAACTATGAGTTAAATAAATCTTTCTTTCTTTAATTTTGGGTGTTAGGTTTTTTGTTTCAGAAATGAGAGAAAAGTTACCAAAGCAATACAAAAATCAATAAGTGAAATATACCATATTAACAGAACCAAAGACAAAAATCACATAATCATCTCAATAGATGCAGAAAAAGCATTTGACAAAGTGCAACACCCATTCATGAAAAAAAAATCATACAGAAAATTGGAATAGATGGTCTTTGCCTCAATCTGATAAAAACTATCTATGACAAACTAGTAGCTAACATCATGCTAAATGGTCAAAGCTCTCCCTCTAAAATCAGAAACAAGACAAGGATGTCCATTACCACCACTCATATTCAATATAGTTCTGGAAACATTAGCCAGAGCAATTAAAAAGGGGAAAAATAAAAGGAATAAAGATAGGAAAGGAAGAAGTTAAATTATCATTATTTGCAGATGACGTGATACTCTGCATAGAAAACCATCAAAAATCTTGTAGATTTATGACTTGGTTACTTTTCACTCATTGCCTAGACAAAATACCTGACACCCAAAATCAGGGAAGGAAAGGTTTATTTCTCACAGTTTCTCGGGAGTTTCAGTCCATACTCAGTTGGCTGCAAGGCAGCATGGTGTGGCAGGGCCACCATTCATAGCCACCACAACTGCAAGGTGCGCTGGCAAGAGCGAGAGAGAGGGCGGAAGCAAGAAAGAGGAAGACCCACCTCCCTTACACTGTATGTAGGCTCCAGCCCTGGGCAGGTGCAGCACTCACATCATCAATCCCAGCGCTAGACAACAAACTGATTACAAGCACCAGACTCAGCCCCATCAAAAGCATATGAGGACTTGGGGGTACATAGTATCACCCAATACAATTTAATATTCAAACTCAGTAGTATAGCAGTATACAAAGTCAGCACTCAAAAATCAATAGCATTCCTATACACAAGCAACAAACTCACAGAAAGAGAAATTAGGAAAAGCACACACTTTATAATAGCATCTAAAAAATGAAATACTTTGGAATTGATCTAACAAAGGATGTAAAAAATCTGTACAGTGAAAATTATAGTACCCTAAAAAAGGAGATCGAAGAGGATATCAGAAAATGAAAAAAATAACCCTATGCTCTTGGATAGGCTGAATCAGCAAAGTGAAAATGGTCATACTTCCAAAACCGCTATACAGATTTAATGTAATCCCAATCAAAATGCCATTAGCATACCTTACAGATCCAGAAAAAGCATTCTAAAATTCATTTGGAACCAGAAAATACTAGAATAGCA
Source organism: Dasyprocta punctata (assembly GCA_004363535.1). Taxonomy (NCBI): domain Eukaryota; kingdom Metazoa; phylum Chordata; class Mammalia; order Rodentia; family Dasyproctidae; genus Dasyprocta; species Dasyprocta punctata. The sequence continues at coordinate 18,632 of RJWM01009173.1, forward strand.
AAAACAATTCTGAGCAACAAAAGCAAGTCAGGGGGCATCACAATTCCAAACCTGAAATTGTACTATAAATTTACTGCATTAAAATCAGCAGGGTATGGGCAAAAGAACAGGCTGGAGGATCAGTGAACAGAATAGAAAATTCAGATGCAACCTTAAACACGCTCAGCCACCTTATCTTTGACAAAGGTGCCAAATATATTTATTAGAAGAGAGATGGTCTCTTTAATAAACGGTGTTGGAAAAACTGGCTTTCCACATGCTGAAGACTAAAACTAGATCTATGTCTATCACCATGCACTAAACTAAAGTTAAAATGAATAAAAGATCTAAATATTAAAATAGAAACACTAAATTTACTGGAAGAGAAAATAGGTAGAAATCTCAAAGACATAGATATAGACAGAGACTTCATGTACAAAACCCAGACTCCAAAAGAAATATTATAAAAAGATCAACAAACGGGATCTCACACTATTGAAAAGATTTTGCACACCAAAGGAATCACCAGAGTGAAAAAGCAACCCACAGAGGGGGAAAGAATTATAGCCAGTTGTCCCATAGACAAAGAACATCTATCTAGAACATATAAAGAATTAACCCTCTAACTTCTGGAAAGATGGTAGAACAGTTAGCAGCAGAGTAAACAGCGTTTCTGAGAGATGCAGTCCAGATGCTGGAATATAGCATCTTGGGGAAGACAAGAAAGAAGGCAGTGGGCCCCCTGGACCCAGGAAGAATCTAAGAGAATTGAAGCCCACAGAAAAGAGTAAAAGAGAAAAACTTAAATGAAGATGAAGGCAGTAGCTGGCAGCGCCTTTGCCTGGTGCCAGACCCACTGTGCAAGAGGAGCTGTTGGAACCCGGGGGCACATGATCAAAATGATGTGGTGGCTGGTGACCCTGGAGGCCTCTACAAAGAGGCAACATTGGAGGGGAGCAGCAGCGAGAGGAGCAGGGGACCTGGAAGACTGCATTGGCTGGTGGCAAGTGCAGAGAACTCAGCCCTACCATGGGAGAAACCAATTGGCTGGGAAGCATTTTGGAAACAGGCTGGATAAGCCCAGATCCAGAATTGCTGCTGGCTTACTCCAGCAGCTCCTTGCTGGGCACAGACCTGTGGAAATAACTCAGACTGAGCCCCACCCCTGTGCGCATCCTAGCACCATTCCAGAGTTTCTCTGGGGGTAGCCAGCTGGCTCTGGAAGCTGAGGCTGGCCCCGCCCCCAAACACATTCCAGGGGTGGTAGTGGAGGATCCCACTGGTGACCAGCCCAGGACCACAGGTGGTGACAGCCCTGCACCCATGTGTACTTCACCAGCAATCTGGGAACCAACACAGGTTGGGAAAAGCAGCAGACAGCCCTGCACCAGTGCACCCAATGGCCACCATCAGATATCCATAGCCAGCACTGGCTAAAAGAACCAAACAGTCTCACTTCAGAGAAATTGTAGCCAATGCAGGAAGTGCCTGGGACCCCAGTACCCACCTGCCCAGAAGAACCCAGGAATATGTCAAGAAAAACAAGCAAAAGGCAGTCTCTGACCTCCAATCTAAGCAGAGCAATTTCAGGAGATGCAAACACAGAAGAGATCCGGAGTTGCACATGTGAAGTTCCTGAAGCGATGGCAACTGAAGTAAAGAAACAACTTCAAGAGACTATAAAAGAAATTAGAACAGAAATACTAACTCAGGTAAAAGAAGAAATGAAAAACATAGTAAAAGAATTGCTAGGCATCTCTAAAGAAGACATAGATGTAAAAATGGAGGAGCATAAGAAAATGAGGGAAACCTTGAATGAACAATACAAAAAAGATTTAGAATACATGAAACAGATTCAAAGACATTTCCAGCAATTTAAAAACCCCATTGAAAGCTGGCAAAAACACTTGAAAGAATCTGAAGATAGACTTTCAAATCTTGAAGATAGGTTTGCAGCTTGTGATTGCAAAAGGAAAGATCTCTTAATAAGGAACCTAGAAGTAACAATTCAACGACTGCAAGAAAACCCAAAGAAACATAACTTAAGAATAAAAGATGTGAGTGAAAAAGCAGGAGTCAACACAAATGACATTAAAAGTCTATTTACAGAAATAATATCAGAAAACTTCCCAAGCATGGGAAAAGGAAGTGACATGCAGGTAAGTGAAGCATATAGAACTCCAGCTAGCCATAACCAAAATAAATCTACACCCAGACATACAATAAGCAAAATTCCAGAAATTCCACATAGGAACAGAATATTAAAAGCTGTTAGAGAAAAGAAACAGATCACCTATAAAGGAAAACCCATCAGAATTACTACAGCCTACTCAACACAAACCATCAAGTCAAGAAGAGCTTGGAGTGAAGTATTTCAAGTCCTGAAAGAAAACAATTTCCAACCCAGATTGATGTACCCTGCAAAACTATCTTTCAAATTTAATGGAGAAACAAGATACTTCCATGACAAAGAACAACTGAAGAAATTCATGACCACCAAACCAACCCTACAAAGAATACTGAAGGATATTCTAGAGAGAGATAAAAAAGACTACAGCTCCAGAAACAGTGGCAGAGGGGTATCACCGAGCAGGGTAGACAACTGAATAGAGAGGAAAAGTAGGCAGCCAATGGCAGGAAAATAGCATGGCAGAGACAAGGCAGTGCATGTTTGGCCATACCCATTAATGTAGATGGACTCAATTCACCAATAAAAAGAAACACAGGTAGAGTGGATCAGGAGACAGGATCCATCAATATGCCTTATAAAAGAAACAGATTTAACTTGAAAGGGTCTGAAAGTCAAAGGAGAGAGAACAATGCTCTGTGACAGGAAACCAGAAAGAAGTGAGAGCAGCTTGACCATTAGCTGCAGAGTGGACAAGAAAGACATGGCATTTTTACACAATGGAAAACTACTCAGCTATAAAGAAAGATAACCTTGGGGCTCTTGTAGGTAAATGGATACAAGTTAAGATCACACTCATAGATGAAATGATTCAGAGTCAC